>MJUU01012656.1:49489-63056 GCA_002080025.1 Modiolus philippinarum | reverse complement strand
CCTGATATTTTACTATGAAAATGTTATTAAGTGATCTAAAAAGAATTGCGATACCTTTCATCATTTTTATGTGTTTAGTTTTGTACGAAGACATTTTTTAATCATTCAATGTTGTTGGAGTATCAAATACACTCAAATCTGCATTACAACGCGGCGAAATCCATCCAATGCAACAAATACTTAATGCCTTTTATTCCAGTATTATATTAAAGATGCAATGCTTCTCATCATCTAAAACAAAAGATGTAACATTCATGTTACAACACGGCATTTGACAAAACTGCAAAATCCTGTCTCCAACGACTTTTCGTCCGTCACAAAATTTATTGGTTTTACTTTTTCTTCACATCTTTGATCCGATGAAACCAAACTTGACAGGATTATTGGTCACAATGCCTAGTTGTGCATTTTGTGATGTCAGAATGCTTAGCTATTTTTGCAGAATTATTGCCCTTTTTGGCTTAAGTTTAGTCAAATTTAATTTGTTGACGGTATTTCATCTACATCTTTGAAAGTATTGCAACAAACTTCACAGGATTGTTGACAACAATTTAGTTGTGCATACTGTTTTCTTGGAATACTTTGCCAAAGCTATCGTTCTTTATTACTTGAAAAATTTCATGTTAGATGTAGGGTGAGAGAGACATTCGTTTTGTGAAAAAGTATAATTGCGGTTAAATTGACATTTGGTTGGTTTTTTTGGTGTGATCTTTTGGCTTTATATCCCATACTATTAAACAAATTATTTCTTTGTCCTTGAACAGTCTCTTGATAGTCGACTATAATGATGTTAATGTTCCGATGTCATTTCTCAGTTTATAATGTTGAATGTGAATAAAGCATTTAATTTCAATTTACTGTGCCAAACACAAAACAACTTTATCAAATAATTCGCCAATTTCAAAACAGATTGGCAAACAATCACCGAAGCAAAAAGCGGAAGGGAAAACTCTAGAATCAAAAATCCAAAACCAAGGCAATTCTGGTGTAACACAAATAGAGAAATAATGACAATCACAAAACAAAAAATGTATAATTGTATCAGGATGCTGATACAAAAGTCTCCCAAACGAACTCCCAAATCAGAAGTCAGGGCTATAAATCACTTCCACACAACCTACCCAGCCTGTCTGTTGAGTTTTATTCAAATCTGAGCACTTTGGATTCTCCCGCTCTTTTGTTTTGTTTCCATGGCAACAGTAGTCAGTCTGAAGTCTTTGACACCAAAAACCAATTTCCCACACCTAAGGTAACCTTTCTGTAAAGTTTCAACCAATTCTGAATGTTTCCATTTTCCGCCTTTTTGCTGTTTCCCTGGCAACTGGTGCCAATCTGAAGTCTTGGAGACCGGGAACCTATTCCCCATGTCCTAAGCAATCTTTCTGTAAAGTTTTATCTGATTCCGAGCACTTTCATTTTCCCGCCTTTTTGCCATTTCCATGGCAACCGGTGCCAATTTGAACTCTTGGAGACCAGAAACCAATTCCCCATGACCTAATCAACCTTCCTGTCAAGTTTCATTCAATTCTGAGCACTTTTATTTTCCCGCCTTTTTTTGACATGTGCCATTTTGAAAATTCCGAGACCTTCTTGCACAACTTCGGATAAGGACCCATCTTCCTATGAAGTTTGGTCAAGATCGGACCACTAGTCTCTGAGAAATCGCGCGGACAAAATGTTGGCGGAAAGACGAGAAGAATAAAAAAAGAATTGAGTAAAAACAATAAGTCTCCCAAAACTTCGTTTGGGAGACTTAATAAACAAAGCTGAACAAGAACGCCTCAAAACTAAAGCACTTACAGGATAAACCACCACAAAACTGGGCATATTATGAGTTAATCCGGAAGGTTGAGAATGGGATATGGCGTTTAATTTTCACAACTTATTGGCCTTTTTTTGCTTGCAGTTTATATAGCGATTTTATCAGAACGAAATTACCGTCTCAAAAACATATACACCCAGATAAAGTTCAAACACTTTTACAATTGTCACTATAGAAGTTTTACATGGCGACTACAAGATGAAGGACAACAATAAAAGCTTTGTTCCGTTGCTTGGGTTTTCCATGAATTTGTACCTTGGTGCTGTTTGGGGGTTAGAGAAGTAACTTTAATTGGTTTTGTCTAAGGGTTAGAAAATGACATTAACCAATCCGCCACCAATCAGATCTTTCAAAACAATATATGCCTCACTGATGGTGTGACGGGTGTCGTTAGCGGGACAGGACATGCTTACCCTTCCGGAGCACCTGATGTCAATCCCGGTTTTCATGGGAGTTCACACTATGAGAGCCTTAGTTTTTAATGTCGTCTTTTTATTTCCGTGCGTGTAGCTGTCTCACGTCCTTGTTTTGTCTTTGTTTTTCTCTGTTGCCGTTTTTGCCATGTCTTCGGATTTCGATTTTTTGTAGTCTCCGCTTCCCTTGTTCCTTCGGTATTGTACTGCCGTTGTTTTTTAGAGACCTTGTCTCATGTGCATTTACTCCATATCCTTTCTTTGTTTATTACATCTGTCACCACGATTTGACAAAACATTATATTTTTTTTTGCAAATGAGAGTCCCGTGGTTAGACCCAGAGTTCATGTAATACCGAACTTACATACACGGACTTTGACTTATCAGTGGACGTTTTATTGTGACATTGTGCTACGCGTGGAGCAGATCATGCCCAACCTTCCGGATTACTCCATAATATCTCTAGTTTTGTCTGTGGTGGTTTATTCTGAATGTGCTTTAATTCTGATGCGTTGTTCAGCTTTGTTTATTTGTTTCGTGATTGGCCTGATTTCTCTTTTTGTGTTACGTCAGAATTGCAGTGGTTTTGGATTTTTCATTGTAGGTGCTCTTTTGTCGATATATTCATATCTGTTTTGGAATTGGCATATAATGTTGAATTATCTGGTAAAATTGTTTTGTGCTTGGCACAGTAAATAGAAATAGATGCTTTATTCACATTAAAAATTATAAACTGACAAATATATATATCGGCACACTAACATCATTATAGTTGACTATCAAGAGACTGTTCAAAGGCAAAGAAATAATTTGCTCAGCGGATATCGACCAAAGATCACACCAAACAAACCAACCAAATGTCAATTTAACTACAAGTTTCCTTTTTCACAAAACAAATCTATCTTCGACCCTTCATTCAATTTGAATTTTTTTCAACTCATCAAGAGCGATACCTTTAATACAAGTTGGCAAAGTATTCCAAGAAAACAGTTTGCACAACTAAACTGTTGTTAACAATCCTGTAAAGTTTTGTTGCAATGCATTTAAAGATGTAGGTGAAGTACCGCCAACAAATTAAATTTGACTAAATTTTAAGCCGAAAAAGGGCAATAACTCTGCAAAAATTGCTAAGCATTTTGACATCATAAAATTCACAACTAGACGTAATGGGCATTGTGACCAATAACCCTGTCAAGTCCCGTTGTATCGGATAAAAAGTTTGAAAAACGCAACAGCATTAATTTTGTGACTTTACGAAAAGGTGATGGCCAGAGACAGGATTATTTGTCAAACTTCATGTTGTAACATGAATGCAACATCTTTTCTTTTAGACACTGAGAAGCCTGGAAGTCTTTAAAATACTACTGGAGTAAAAGGCCTCAAGAACTTTATAATCCTCTTTAAATAAATAAAGCATTAAATTAAAATAAAGAATGTGTTACATTGGATGGATTTCGTCAAGTTGTAATGCAGATTTGTAGGTTTTTGATAGTCCAAAGTCATTGAATGATCAAAAAAACTCTTCGCACAAAACTTAACATATAAAAAAAGATGAAAGGTATCGTAAAACAATTTTTAGATCACTAAGCAACATTTTGTAAAATGTTTCATTGGGACTATACAATACATTGTAAAATCTCTTTCTTCCTATTTAGAATTTTTGCCCCCTCCCTCCCCTTAATAATGTTACAAGTAAAAAAATAGAAAAAAGTTTGAAAGGTAAAACAATTCAAGAAAGTTCCTACACGTTTAAATATTTAGTTACTAGGGCGTATTTCTGTATATTTATCAATTATAATAACTAAATGCAGAAGTTATTTTACATTTATCTTCTGCAGATAGCAATTTCTAGATATTATGTCTCTTCAATGCAATTCAAATTCAAACTTTTGAAAACCATAAACCAAAAGAAGATGTATAAAAGCTGATAGCGAACAGATGAAAATCTATTTGAATACCTAAATTTTTTACAGTTAATTAAAAAGAAAATGATTACAAATAGATTTTTGTTAATGAAAATTTTCAGTATTTCCCTGTATCATATTTGTCCCAAACCAGTCAATTGAAAATTCTGTTTATAAAGTTGAGATTAAAACTTGTTTATTTTCTCGATATGTTACTATATATATTTAGCATCGCTCTATTAAAATGAAAATATCCTCAAATTGTACATTTACTTTAAATCATTTCAAAATACAAATGGCGTTATCTTTGTTTCTAAACGTAAGACTAATCTTTTGTAAAAGAAAATTATTTGAAATATGCCGTGTACATCTGATGATCTTAACTTGAAGAACTTGTCCAAGAGGACATATTTTGCTAGAACTGGTTTTTATGGGAACAAACTACAAAATGGAACCGCACAAAACAGTGGTAAACTTATTTCTGTTTTCAATGATAACAGCAGGTATATCGATATCCTTACTATTGACAATTCCCAGTTTTTAGACTATGTAGACCTCATTTATCCACAAGAACTGACATTTAATAAGGCAAATGGTAAATCTTAATACTGCCCTTTTCTTTATTTAACTATATCATCGTTGACTCTGGTAAAATTACAACTAAAATGTATGATAAAAGGGATCGTTTTACATTCAGTATTATTAATGCCCTTTTCTTGGTGGCAACGTTCCTCTAGCCCCATATTGGATGTACTAAACTTGTACGATTCGCAAGCCTCTATTCTACTCTTGACGACATTTGATTTGCAAAGAACTTGAATACAACAAAGGGTCAAAGTATAACACCGCCTACTATTCTACTGTTACTTTTAATGTTAAAATGTTCTGAAACTTCTTTGGTACCTTTTTAGCCGAGTTGCGACGAAGTCGAACTCTGCTTATAATTTGATGAATGGTGTCTGGGCGTCCGGCTGTCCGGGCGTCCGGGCGTCAACTTTTGGTTTCCGCATGTTATCTTGAGAACCACAAGTCATATATAAATGAAACTTTGCACAGACATGAGTTATGATTAGAGGAAGATCCCTATTAATTTTGAGGTTTGTGCGACAAAGGTCAAGATCACAACTTCTAAAAATAGAACAAAAAATTGACTTATCCGTTTCCACACAATATCTCCAGAACAACATACACATCCAAATGAAACTTGGCATAGACATGAGTTCTGATCAGAGGAAGATCCCTATCGATTTTGAGGTTTGTCACAACTTTAAAAAATGTAACAAAAATTAAAAATTTCAATAAAGCCTAAAATCACATGTTCTGTATTATTTGATAACAAAAATAGCTAAAAACAGTTTTATTGTTCATACAAAAGTGGTTTTTATATTGCTAGAACATGTAAATTCATTTGATAGTTCTAATTATGTTCACCAACACACTTTTTTGGGTGTCAATAACTTAAAAATAAGATATAATGAAAAGTCAAAATTAAAAAAAGGGAGGTATTAAAACTAAGAGAGGTAATTAATTTAATGTGCAGAAGTATTTAACTAAAAGTCTTTTGCAATGTCTAGTAAAAATAAAATCTTAGATGAAAAAAAATACATTTGTGTATTATGATTTTTTGTAAATTATTGATTTCAGCAATACATATTACCTGAATTATAAGGGGAGCCCCTGCTCAATTTTTTTTTTTTTTTTTTTTTTTTTTTTTTTTTTGAATGATGGTCTGAAATGGGTTTTAATGGATAGTGGAGCTTTCAGTTGCCATGGAAACCAAACCAGAACACTGAATCTTAGAAAAACAGTATTCTGCTACATATTTTTCTTCACAATTTTAGATATATGTATAAACTAGATAATATAAAGGGGAACCTCTGCCAAATCTTTTTTTTTTTTTGGAAAAGGGTACTTGGAATGTTTTGATTTCAGCAAAATGTATAACCTGGATTATATGGGGAACCCCTGCCCAAATATTTTTTGAATGGTGGTCTGAAATGGGTTGTAATGGATAGTGGAGCTTTCAGTTGCCGTGGAACCCAAACCAGAACACTGAATCTTAGAAAAACAGTATTCTGCTACATATTTTTCTTCACAATTTTAGATATATGTATAAACTAGATAAATAAAGGGAACCCATGCCAAATCTTTATTTTGAAAGGGGTACTTGGAATGTTTTGATTTCAGCAATATGTATATGTTATATGGGGAACCCCTGCCCAAATATTTTTTGAATGGTGGTCTGAAATGGGTTTTAATGCATATGGAAAGTGGATCTTTTAGTTGCGATGAAAACCAAACCAGAACACTGAATCTTTGAAAAAAAATCTACTTCATGTATATTTTTTCACAATTTCAGAAATATATATGTATAAACTAGATTATAGGGGGAACTGCTGCCATTTTTTTTTAAAGGGGGCTTGGAATGTTTTGATTTCAGCGATATGTATGTAACCTGGATTATAAGGGGAACCCCGCCCAAATGTTTTTGAGAGGTGGTCTGAAATGAGTTGCAATGGATAGCGGAGCTTTTGGTGGCCATGTATACCAAACTAGAAAACGGAAATTTTTAGAAAAAAGGGCATTCTGATACACTTTTTCAATTTCAGCAATAATAAAAAACTAGATTTTAAGGGGAACCCCTGTCCAAAGTTTTTTTAAAGGGACTTGGAATGTTTTGACATCATGCAGCTATCAGAAACATGTATCACCTAGATTATAACACCTGCCAAATTTTTAGTCAAGTTAAGACAAATTCAAACATCCTCAAAAGTTCCATTGTAAGTCTCTGATGGAAATAAAAGAATTTTTATGCTTATATGCAACTATCCCATGATGAACTTATGAAAATAACAAATATTCGCAACTCGGCTTTCGCACCTTTGATGCGTTTTCTGATTTTTTCGTTTAAAGTGTTGTCATTTTTGAAAGAATTATCTTTTTTCTTCTAGGTGGCATACAGCTTTAAAGAAGAGAGGTTTCAATCTAGACTAAAAATTACTATTTTGGGGAACAAGAAAACCTTTCTAGGAAATAAATTTTATTATTCGAGCTTTGTTACTAAGTTATGTTGTCGCCTACAATTTTCCTCGTTTCGAATTTATGGTGTACATCAATGTTTTTATAACATACCGCTTTTAATAATTCTTAATCCATACAGGGCAAATGATGCTTTCTTGAATTGCTGGTTTTATATGAGTCAGTGTGAATATTTAGTATATATGCGTAAAATCCTTTTCGTATTTTTCGTTTACGTACAAAAAATACCAAAGTTGTATAAAGAACTGTAAATTTCGTTATGCTGTTCGCGTGTTTCAATGAATTAAAATCTCATCAACAGCATTAGAATCAAATAATATGGAAAGCCATAATCCAAAAGTAGTCAAACAAGAAGTACTCATTATCAAAAGGCCAAATCCAGTACCAAGGACATTTACCATACACAGAATGAAGCCTCAGTATTCTTAAGTGCATGGTTAGAATTTTGATAAAAACAGTAAATTTCTATAAAAAGCAAAGTAAAATTTTCATGTCAAACAAGTCTGACTATTAGGCTGGTGAATACCCTCGGGGACTTCTGGTTCACCTGCAGTGGGATCGGCCCAATGGTTCAAAATACAAAAAAATTCCAAAGTTGTATAAGAACTGTAAATTTCGTTATCCTGTTCACGTGTTTCAAGGAGTAACCTCTCACCAACAGCATTAGATTCAAATAATATGGAAAGCCATAATCCAAAAGTAGTCATACAAGAAGTACTCATTATCAAAAATATCGAAATAGAACCTATGGCCAAATCCAGTACCAAGGACATCTACCGAGTGAAATACATGGAACGGAAACAGGAATGAAACCTCAGTATTTTTAAGTGATTAGAAATTTGATAAAAACAGTAAACTTCTATAAAACGTAAGGTTAAATTTTCATGTCAGACAAGTCTGACCGTTGGAGTGAATACCCTCGGGGACTTCTGGTCCACCAGCAGTGGGGTCGGCCCAATGGTTCAAAATACAAAAAAATACCAAAGTTGCATAAAGTTATGCTGTACACTTGTTTCAAGGAGTAACCCCTCATCAACACAGCATTAGAATCATATAATTTGGAAAGCCATAATCAAAAGTAGCTGGTCAAACAAGAAGTACTCATTACCAAAAATATCGAAATAGGGGGCACATCCAGTACCAAGGACTTCTACCGAGTTCCATACACGGAATGAAGCCTCAGTATATGCAGAAGTTTTTATATCATTTGATATGGCATTTTATCAATTTGATTAATGTCTAAACTAAAGCTTTCAGTATCAAAATATTTGTATTTGTGTTGTTAATTTGGCGTCCAACAGATTTTGAGACATTGGCATTACGTGAGAATGAAAACAAATGAAAGGCCTAACTACGAGCCGATTTGAGTTATCGGCCAGAATCTTTCATGAAAATATTGATATTTCAACTAAAAATGTCATAGAAAACTGTCATTGTGTAAAAATTATGCATGATACAACATGATAGAGTTTTTTTTTCATATAAAGTCAAAATTCTAAAAAAAAATATGAATTTTCTAGTCCCCAAAAACATTTTACAGACATGCATAGCCAAAATTGCCGGGCAAAATTGGTGTAGAAATACTGAGAAAGTTATAAAAGTTCTTAATTTATGACATGGTTGTTACTAATAGGGGGATATAACGTAACTCAAGAGATGTATCTTATCAGAGACAGTAAGTAAGTAAGTAAGTAAATATTTTATTATCAATTTTGGGCCCAAAACTGAGCATGAAAGTGTTTGAACAATACAAAGACTCACATAATCATACAAAAGTTTTTACTTTGAAAAAATGAGACACATATAGCAAGAACTTGATGTTTAGTGCTTCCGGCAACCTGGGACTTATATAACAGGGATTTGAAACTATTTAACAAACCAGTTTGATCGAATAAAAAGCGGTGTCCAGGCTACGATTTTCGGCTGTAACTTTTGATTTATTCAACATAAAATTAGTCTGAAAATTTTGCCGAAAAGCTGATTTATCGCATATTTACAACATTAAATTTTCATTCACACAACAATGAATTCCCAAATTAAAATGGGTAATAAATGCACCATGGGTTGTTTTCTTGCGTAAGGTGGTCGTAAAATTATCGAGAAACCGTCCAAATGACCGTTATCGGTGATTAATGAGCGTCATAACAATGAAAATCATGAAAATTGGCTAACTTTAACTCGCTAGTTTACATGTAAAATTCCATCCTACTATTACGAAATTTTACCAGGATAAAGCTCTTTGTATTGGTTTTGTAGCCATATATAATTTATTCAGGAAAGATTTTTAACAGTGCTGATAAATTTTGACTGATATGACCACGCTCATGCAATTTTTAGAAATAAATTTTGGAGTTCAAACACCAAACTTTTCCCTGTGTATTTGACAACTAAATTATCAACTAAATTTAAAGAAAAATATTATAGGAATAAAAGTAATTTTGGAGGAGTTTATCGATGTGTAAACGCGGCCGACTCACTCACAACCTAAATAAAGTCCGAACACATCCATAAACTCCTCCAAAATTACTTTTATTTCTTATAATTCCAATCCTTTGAACTTTGACCAATGTTGTCATTGATTTTTACGTCACCATATACTGCATTATTTGACGTCGTGGTGTATTAATGGGCAAGAAAAGTTTACCGAGAAATAACTTTTTTGTTGTTCATGACGTTGACCAATGAAATTGGACGTTGCATTACCAATTGGAATTATATCATGATTAACATTTAAGTTTCATCTTTTCAATTAATATAAATTTTGTAGCATTATATATTTTGGGGAAAATAGAAAGTGTACTAACAAAACGTCATGATGTGTAAAATTTCGCGGTATATTACTAAAAAAACCAAAATTATCCAAGTTTTAGAGCAAAATTTGTGTACTTTGGAATAAATTAATTTTACAAAAATTATACTATGATTTGCAGGAATGATCTTTTTTCTATAAAATGATGTATTTTGTATTAAAATCGGTAGAAAAATGTAGCTGTAAAGTGTACAGAAAATGTCCCATGTTTCAACAGAAATGTAACCCGAATAATCCAGTCGTTATATTCCACTCACTACGATCGCTACCATGATTAACGTAGAAGACGGAGAGGCTTTGACCCTATCAGCGTTTCTGGATAAGGGGGAGATAACTCCAACATACTTGTATAGGCTCTATTTGTTATAATGTGACAAATCGGTTATATGTTGATAAAAATGAATAAATGAATTAAGAAATAAAACAAATTGCCTATGAATCTTTTTAACTGTTAACAGACATGTTTTACCTGACTGAATAAACATCCTGTGCTATACAGGTGTGTTAATTAGAACTGTACAGAAGATTGAACTTGGGTGATTTCTTTCTAGTATTGATCCAATTATACCTCTCTAAACATGTGTATTATAATTTTTCTACAAATATTAAATAATTTTTAATCAAAATTAAGATTGAAAAATAAAAATTAAAAATACTGAGCAATTAAGAACATGTTATTTTAAACGAAAAAAATGAAAAATAGAAAAAATAATAAATGAAGAAATCAAAGTTTTTCAGAAAATCATTAATTTTAAAACCAGTAGTTATATTCTTTTTTAATCACTTGTATGACAAAGATTGAAATATATCTAGTTTGCCATTATTAAAGTTTAAAATAAAAAACAGTATTCATCATCTTCACAAAATACTTGTATTCTCCTCTTTGAAAAAGAACCCCTTTTTCATGAAACTAAGGATTAATATTTTTTTTTCCATGCAATTTTATATGATGTAATAGATTCTGAAAGAAATTTAGCTATGTTTCAAACTTGATGTAACAATGTGAAAAAGAAAAATTAAATTCAAAACAAACAAATGAAAACAATAACAAATTGAAACCTAGACCAACATTTCATTTTTAAAGGTTTCAAGTTTTTGTCAATGGGTGATTTTTTACAAGATATTAAAATATTTCTATTTACTTATATGGTATTATTATTTGTTTTTGTTTCTGTGTATTTCCAACTTTTTATTGTTTTATATTATTTTTAATATGACTTTTAAATAAACAGAACAGAAATTAAAAAAAAAACATGTGTGGCCCTTTTGTGCTTTTGTGTATTTTGTGTATTGTGTATTGCTTGAATGTCATTTGTGCACTTGTCATGAAAACTTGTATGAACCATTAAAAAATTATTAGGTTTAAAAAGATATCTTTGACCTGAATATAATATTATTTTAAAAATATATATTAAAATATTACTATTTCCTTATGTATTATTATTATTATTAGCCTTTGATTGTTTTCTTCTTTTTTTTATCGTTTTGTTTGGTTTATTTTTTTTCTTATATAGTTTTTTTTTAATTTATATATCAATATTTAATATGACTAAATGAATAAAAAAAACGCGTTTGGTCCCTTTCCACCTGATGCTTTGTAAATATTATGTGTATTGCTTGCATGACATTTGTGCATTTAACGCTCAAGACTTGTATGAAGCAATGTAGAAATTTATTAGGTTTTAAGGGTATCTGTGATCTTAACATCTAAAGTAATCTTTTTACTCTTTTGTGCAGCAACATTGTATTTTTCCTCTAGACCGGTGACTTCAAAAGATGTTTGTTCAGGTGAATTTTATTAAGGTGATCAGAATGTCAGCAGGTGGTATACAGGTCACTTAGCACAACAAACATAATTTATAATTAATTATACAAAACACACCCCACTAAACAATATTCCAATCTGAAGCTTACTACAAACTTTGTTAATGAATTTCAGGGTCTAATCATATTACAGGTAAACAAAAACAAATGACAGGTGTCTCATTACAGGTAAATCAAGTTAATCACCGTGTTGTTTTGATAGTATACACATCAATAATCATCAAGATAGAAAATATTGTTGAACAATTAAACTAGGAGCTTGCAAATGAATATTTAAGTGTGCAGATTTATCATTAATCACCATGGTAGAAACACCCTGTTACAAGTATGTTGGAGTTATCGAACCTGATATTCCACTAGAGGCGCGAAACGCTGATATTCGAGTTAACAGAAATGCTAAAAAATATACGACGATTTACAGGTGAATCTGCCGCGACACTGAAATTGAAAGAAATGTAAATGTTTCAAATCCCTGTTATATTAGTCCCAGAGGCAACTATCGGCTAGTTTCTTTTCAGTTTCAAAACTTTCGATCCTCCTTACCCTCTGACTAAGGGACCGACCATTTAACTTGAAAGGGGGGGCTATGTTTTTTTTCTAAAAAAAATATTTTGGAGCTGATTTTATGTGAAAAAAAATATTTTGGCTGCCTAAATGATGAAAAAAAATTTTCTGAAGGAGGCTTTTTGCCCCAAAAAATAATGTTAATTTTGAAAAAAAATATTTTGTTGATATACACGTGAAAAAATTTTCTGTCCAGGAAAAAAACCATAACCCCCCTTCAGGTTAAATGGTCGGTCACTAATATATCTAAGAAAAATAAACTGGCTGAATTTATTAGAAATATTGTTTTGTTTTCGCCTTCATTTTTTCTTAATTTGTCCGTTGTTATCGTACATTGGGGTTTTTAGATCATTTGGGTTTTAGATATATATTTTCAACGGCATAAGCATATTTGTCGCTTACGTTGTAGCAAAATTCACCCAGGACAACAAACCACAACATTGTCCAGTTTCAGAAGAAAAATGACAGAACAGCCGAAGCACAAACCTCCTCACGGGATGGAACCGTATGATTTAGGTGGCGGGGATGATCTCGGCGCACTGAGCAAGGAACAGCAGCAGAAATTAAACGATTTTAAGGTTTTAACTACTAAAGAAATCCATAAAAATATTGACCAACAATTTTTTTCTCATTATTGTAAAGTGTACTACATATACTAGTATATTGGTAAATTCAGAAGTAGCATACAAGTATTTTGAAAGATGGATAAAATTATAATGTGCTTATGTATTGTAAGCTTACTTGTAGGCAATTTTCTCCATAATGGATAATAATATGAGGAAGGTGCAACCTTAAAAGCGAGCGAAGAATAAATAAGGGCTCTCAAATGACTCTATCTCTCACATACCATGACCTATATAGACAGCAGTTTCAGAGATCATAATGAAATTCCCTATAGGGTCCTATGAAATCTCTTAAACGTTTCCCCACTGGTTGATATCTTGGTTTTGGTGCAAGACACAAATTTTGAAGGGGTATGAGTTTTTTGTGATCTAGTTTGGTTCCAATTTTATCAGTGGTTAATCGTTCTTTGAACGAATTACCAAATGTTGCATATTGACAAATGTAAATTTTTTGCCCCGCTGGTGGTCATCTTAGATTGAGTGCAGACCTACTTTTAAAGGGTACTGGTACCCAAGGACCATTGTGACAGAGTTTTGTTCCAATACTCCCAGTGGTTTCAGTGGAGATT
>MJUU01012656.1:23140-47254 GCA_002080025.1 Modiolus philippinarum | reverse complement strand
GAATTCTAAGATTTCAGAATTTTAATTTTTTTCCAAATACTTGCCAAAATATAAGATTATATGCCAAAATGTCCAAAAATATCAGTCTTTGACATTTTCAGGAAATTTACCAAAGTTGGAACCGGAATCAAAATTCTGAAAGCTTATTGCGCATCTACAGACTATATGCAACAATTCTGCAACAAAATTAAATCCATAAATCCAAAAATGTAGGACGAGTTTGCGTCACATGCCATAAGTTTCACAATCCACATTTTCTGGTCTTTGTCAAATTGACATCTTGGGGCCTCTTGTTTGCATCAAGATAGATATCAAAAATCCGAAAGCTGATTGCGCATCTACAGACCATATGCAACAATTCTACAACAAAATCAAAACCCTAAATCCAAAAATGTAGGAGGAGTTCACGTCGCATGCCACATGTGTCAAAATGGACATCTTGTGCCTCTTGTTTGCACCAAGACCAATATCAAAATTCCGAAAGCTTATTGCGCATCTGCAGCATGTATGCAACAGTTCTATAACAAAATTAAAACCCTAAATCCAAAAATGTAGGAGGAGTTCACGTCGCAAGGATGTGTGACGGACGGACGGACGAGGCCACCGACAATATCCCCGAACTTTCATTCGAAAGTGCGGGGATAATTAAGGAAGCTTTTAAACAAGGAAGGGCCATACATCTTAATTTCAACGTAAGAAATTTTGTCATTTATAGTAATTTCACCTTCAGTGAAATTATTGGAGCTGTTGCATGGACATATTTTTGATTAATGATTGCATGCACGCACTTGTTTGCTAACTTGGCAACTTGATGCATCTTTATTTTACTTTGACTTGTCATTACATCTGCCTTCGCCGTTTTCCCAGCAAAGGTTTTGTGAATTTGCTCTATGCTAATTTTAACGTTTGTATGAAATTATATATGCATATCGCTTGTCATGTAGTTGGCTATATCTAGAAGTTAGAACAAGAAAAATAAAGTGAAAATGAAAATTGACACTTGAAATATTAAAACAAACCGATCGATTGACTGAAATGACATTTTTACATTATCGGGACCAACGCATATGAATAAAATTGTAGTGCATATATACAGCGATTTTAGTATCATAAAGATAAAGTTCGAAGGCTGTGTTTATAGAATGCGACAGAATATTACGGCTACACAGCAACAGTTACTAACGACTTCAACTTGAGTTCTCGGACAGGACAAATGGAACTCCGACAAATAGCAATACCTTGGACAAAAATGCAAAAAATACTGTTGCATTAATCCTTTCAAAAGCAAACGGCAGTGAATATATACCATAACTCTGACTAAACTTTTGCCATAAAAATTTTAAACTCTGTTCCAAAGTCGCGCCAGTCACGAGAGTTCGATGGTCCGCCATGTTGGAAGAAAAGTCACGCGAGAGTTCGATGTTGACGTTGTTTGACGAAAGATTTTAACAGCGTCAACTGAATCTATTTATAGCTATTCTTTTTTATCACATTTCTACCATAAAGAGCGAGCTTCGCGCGCTTATTATTATGGCAGTGGCTGCACGTCCACGCTGCATGGATGCGTAGCCCACAGACTGCACGTCCACGCTTCCGGTTGTTGAATAAAATCGGAGAATTTGCCGGACCTTCCGGCAAACTTTGATATTGTACTTGTGATAGACATTATTGTTTTGAAAAATTAGGTGAATAGATTAAGAAAAAGGAAATATCTTGCATTTGGTCTTCGTCTTAGTGAGTTTGACAAAAACATTTTCCTACTATAGGTGGACTAGGACATTAACATTCCAATTTCGGTGTCGCGGCAGATTTACCTGTAATAGGGGGTTCAGGCGATTTTTAAAGAAAATACCTAGGATTAATATTTTTGGTGTGAATCTAATCACTGGAGTGCCCGAAGTACAAAAAAAGCCAAGAAAACTCACCTACAATGTTTAGTCTAGCAGGGCGAGACTCTCAAAAACGGAAAATTTGCCTTATTTTGTAACTGGCCGACTGCTGATTTCGACGACCTGTATCCCGAACCAGTGAAATTCCATGTGCGTGTTTGATGTATTATCTGTTTACACTATACATGAACAGGGCACCTAAAGCCAAATAACCAAAAAATACCACGTGACTGGGGCCCTCAAGGTCATTTGTGACATTTCCCATTTTAAGTCTATGGAGACTTCTTTCATCATATGCATGTTCCGTGACCTTTCGGACTTATGAAAAAAAAAAAGGAAATTCTGCCTAAAATATCTTGCATATACATTATCTCTTAGGCTTATGTAATATTAAGGCTGTATGTTAAGTTATGCGGCAACAGGAGTTACAGGACACGTTTAATCTAAGGGGGAAGTTCCCTGGTGTGAAAAATTCTGTCAAATTTTTAGTGGGAAAATGTGGTATCGAACTTTAGCTACCATTACTCTGCACTTTGTCTTCAGACCTTTCCAACTTTTTGTTAACAATCTTATTGCCTATTAAGCGATAGATTTATTTTCCTGATTGGAATTATTGTTTGGCCAGGAGTCTCTGTTCTGTAAAGTGCTGAATTTTGCGTGAAGACTTTGATGATTTTGGGGAAAATTGCGAAAATTACCCTGAAAGCTCGGCACCACAGAGAAAAACTGTAGCACCAAGGTCCAATATTTTTTTATATCTGTGTTATATGGGACAGTGTCTTTCAAACTTGCACCTTTTTATTCCGAGTTTTAGTATCTGGGTAGCTGTGATACCCATGGTCCTGAAATTTGCTTTTTTTCTACACTGTTTTTGAGCGACTTTTTTTCAACATTGTTTTACAAGTATACCAGTTGCACTGGTCATAAATTATCAGGCAAATTTAAATATCCTTAATAGTCCTCTCTCAGTATAGAATAATATCATAAAGCTACTATTTGTAGTTTTCCGTGGAAATGCATCACAATTTGCCTTTGCCGGTAAAATTTAAGCTAAAAATCGGACCATCAAATTTCAAAATGAGTAAAGGGTACCCTTCTTTGTGACGTCATAACTCTTGACTCAAAAATCTGAGAGCAATAATTCTGGTGTCATTTAAAAGAGCAAGGATGTCCCTTTCTATTGATACCCTACATTAGACTCCATATAATACTGGTGGCTGGCAATGTTGGATTTCCGTTGTATGGAAATTCCCATAGGTTACACGT
The DNA here is from genome assembly GCA_002080025.1 of Modiolus philippinarum. Classification (NCBI taxonomy): domain Eukaryota; kingdom Metazoa; phylum Mollusca; class Bivalvia; order Mytilida; family Modiolidae; genus Modiolus; species Modiolus philippinarum. Next base: position 44,099 of record MJUU01012656.1, on the reverse strand, counting down.
TAAATCGGACCAACTGAACCCCCCCACCTGTAAATCGTCGTATTTTTGAGCATTTCTCTGTTGAAACAGTACACTTTACAGCTACATTTTTCTACCGATATTAATACAAAATACATCGTTTTATAGAAGAAAAAAAATTGCTGCAAATCATAGTGTATTTTTTGTATAATAAATTTATTCCAAAGTACACAAATTTTGCTCTAAAACTTGGATAATTTTGGCTTTTTTAGAAATATTCTGCGAAATTTTACACTTCTTGATTTTTTTTATAGTACACTTACCCAAAATATTTAATGCTACAAAATTTATTTGATTGAAAAGATGAAACTTCGATGAAAATCATGATAAATTTTTCTTTAAATTTAGTTGAAAATTTATTTGTAAAATACAAAGGGAAAAGTCTAGTGTTTCAACTCCAATTTTATTATGTTATATTAGTCCCAGAGATGGACACCTTTTCTAACATTATCACCTTCATTTAGTGTACGTCCTGGTTCATGCAAAGACACTCTCTACAATTTGACATTTTTTTCCGTTTCAACCAAACTATTTTACAAATCGCCATAACTGGCAAAATAAATTTAAAAAAATCAGCCGTATGAAATGTTCAGTTAAGAATCATGCAGAACAACGCTTGCACATATCCGTTTTTATATTAATGTTTTTCATTTTTATACGACCGCAAAAATTTGTGGTCGTATATTGGTATGGTGCTGTCGGCGTTGTCGTCTGTAGACACTTTTGTTTTTGGTCAATAACTCAAGTTCAAGTTGATCAAACCTTCTGAAATTTTAACACAATATTCCTTGCCACTAAAGGAATGCTAGGAATGATTTTGGGTTTTGTGGCCCCTCCCGTTTCTGAAAAAGGGGCCAAAAAGGGCAAAATTTGGTGTTTTCACATATTTGACTGTAGAATGTTTATTATATATTGGATTTTGATGGGGTTTCTTTCAGTGTACTCCTTAAAGAATTTCCAATCTTTAGTATGTCAACGGATTTCATGTGGCATGTACCGTTTACGATATAAATGGGGCCCAAAAGGGGCGAGTTTCAAAAATTTTAATTTTTATACGACCGCAAAAATTTTGCGGTCGTATTATGGTATGGCGCAGTCGTCGGCGTCGGCGTCTGTGGCCAGCATAACTTTGTTTCTAGTGGACGGATGATCTTCAAATTTCAGTACGNCGATTTTGATGCAGTTTTTTGCAATGGATTCCTGATGAAAAATTAACTAGTGCTGCACCATCAGATTTTTGATAACTTGTTTCCTTTCCATTCTATGAGGGGCCCAACGGGGCCAAAATTGCAAATATGCGGATAACCTAAAATTTTTATTTTTCGTCAGATTTTGATGGGATTTTTTTCTTTGGATTTCTCTCATTGTAAGCTTTCAGTAGTATGTCAACAGATTTGTCGTAGCTCTTACCATTTCTGAGCTATAAGGGTCAAAGGGGCCAAAATTGCAATTATCAGAAATATGTGAAATCTTGATTTTTCTTATAGCTTGAATGATATCCTATTAATAAGGGATTTAAAAGGCTAATTTTGATTTTCTTTAATTTGAGTCCATTTGATTTATGTGTCAAGGTCCTTATTGTGTCCAGCAAATTACTGGGTCCATATTAATTTTAGTTAACACTTGTTCAAATTTCATTGGTCAACATGCTGCGGTCGTATCATGCTGCGCTCGGCGTAGCCCTTTATTTTTATTTGATCTGTGTGGAGGTGATAATTTATTTAGATAAATAACAACTTTTCATAAGGTATAACCACATTAAATTGTTTTAGAACTGGTTGTGTCTTTATTTTAAAATTATAATTTCGGATACTTTCATCCGAATATGGGGAAAGGACTCCTTTTCTATACAAAAACCGGAAGCGTGTACACACAGCCTGTGGGCAGCGTGGACGCGCAGCCACTGCCTATTATTATGGGGGACATTCTCCAATCATAGGAGTCAGAATTAAATTTCAAGTTGAAATAGATAATTCCAGACATACAGGATATCAATGTTTTAGGAGGTGAAACATTGGGGAATCAGTAGTGATAATATGGGAAAGGCCCAAGTGCAAAATCTGATTCTGACAACACACATATTTGAAATTAATATGACGAATTAGGTTATAAGCATAAAACATTCATCATATTAAATTTTAGATAGAAATTGAATTAAATAGCATTGAAAGTCGGTGGATTTCCTATACGTTTGATGAAAAATCTACATTCAAACACTGCCTGGGTGACTTCCGATTTAGTTTGTTTACAATTTATCTGCTCTTTGATTTGTCAAAAGTTAACTGTGACATCATCACAAAATTTTCTATAAGGAGCCCAAACATTGAAGTTTCATAAACAGTAGTAATTCTTTTTAGGATTTGAAGCCAGAGATGTTTTTTAATATTGCCTGTCTCAGAATCCCTCTTCAACCATGTAAAGTTCTATTAGGGAAAAATTTTTTCAGGTACCCCCGCTTTGTTCCAGTTAAACTTATGTCGGAAGTTGAAAAACTGCAATATCTGTGATTGTTGAATAAAAAAGGGACATATTTTCCTTAAGAATCCATAAAAATATTGATTTGACTTGCCTCAGATTGTCGCTTCGAGATGCTTTTGTTTTTCAGAAGGTTTGATGGCATAAGATGTTGGTTATTGTATGGGATCATCCTGTCAAAATCTTGGCAGCATTCAGCAGTTGACGTCTTTCTTGGTATGTTAATATGCATGATTGGACTAGGCCTATTTCTTATTATACTGTGTGCAATTGTTGTAATGGTGTGTCTAATTTTTTTTTTTGTTTCTTATATGCAATCTTGCACTTCCAACAGGTTTATTGCCAAAATTCTGGAGTTTTATTTCAAATTTCATGTTTCCCAGTGCAAAATTGTTTTACAGTCAATCCTAAAACTTTTTCCTAGTTCTCAGGGAAAGGTTACATTGTTTAAATACCCCATCAAGATCTTGGTTGGACATCTTGGTATTTTTATGAAAAATAATCTGCAGTGCATCTGAAATCTTGCTATATTTGAAAAAATCTATATGATAAATGGTATAACCTATTGAATAACAAAATACAGAATTTATTGTAAATTTAATATTTCAGATGATCATTTCCACAACTAATGTCTCTGCAGTGCAGATCAAGTCAAATCATTTGGTAGATCATAAACCAAAATATATGTACATGTAAAAGCTGTTAAAGAACAAATGACCAATCAAATCAAAATAAATCAGCTAAGGACAGAACTACATGAGAGCGATACACCTAAGGTTTCTAAACTTAAGATATTGAAAGTTTCCCAGTTCTGCCACCAGCCATTTGGATACTATTTCATTGTTCAGCACTTGATACATTATTTTGGATCTTCATCATTATCAGTTGGTCATATATATATATACTTTTTAGCTCGCCGGGACGAATGTCCGGAGAGCTATTGTCATACCCGGCGTCGGCGTCGTCAGCAAAAACTTTAACCTTGCTTGTGGAATGGAGACGTTAGGAGATGGGATGTTGATATTTAGTATGTGGCTTCTTTGTGACGAGTGCTTTCTTGTGGAACCATATTTGTAGACATTTTGACCTTGACCTTGCCCCTAGGGCAATAGATAAAAAACTTTAACCTTGCCTCTAGAAGGCAGGCTTTTAGTGGTAGGGTGTTCATATTTGATATGCGACTTGCTTATATGAGAGCTTTCTAGCGGTACCATATTTGTAGACATTTTGACCTTGACCTTTCCCTGAGGGCAATTTTTGAAAAACTTTAACCTTGCCTCTAGAAGGTAGGCTTTTAGTGGTAGGGTGTTCATATTTAATATATGACTTCCTTATGATGAGAGCTTTCTAGTGGTACCATATTTGTAGACATTTTATCCTTGACCTTTCCCTGAGGGCAATTTTTGAAAAACTTTAACCTTGCCTCTAGAAGGTAGGCTTTTAGTGGTAGGGTGTTTATATTTGGTATGTAACTTCCTTATGAGGAGTGCTTTCTAGTGGTACCATATTTGTAGACATTTTGACCTTGACCTTGCCCTGAGGGCAATTTTTGAAAGACTTTAACCTTGCTTCTAGAATTAAGATGTTTAGTGGTAGGGTGTTCATATTTGTTATGTGACGTTCTTTTGATGAAAGCTTTCTAATGGTACCATATTTATAGACATTTTGACCTTGACCTTGCCCTGAGGACAATTTTTTAAAAACTTTAATTTTGCTTCTAGAATTAAGTTGTTTAGTGATACGGTGTTTATATTTCATATGTGACTTTCTTGTAAAGAAAGCTTTCTTTCGAATTTATTGTGCATTGAGGTTACTGGAATCCCCGGCGAGCTATGTTGTCTTCTGACAACTCTTGTTTTGTTTTGTGTTTAGGACATGTCCTACACCAAGACTGCCATATAATATTGAACAATTTTGAAAGTGTATATTGTACAACAAGATTTAAACACAAGGAAAAGCAGGCATGGGATAAAGGGAATTTGAAAAGGGGCTTCCAATCGAAAATTGAAGAGAAATTCTGTCGAGTGGAGCGAGGCCAAACATTTTTGGGTTATTTCTTTGTAAAACACCTGAATTTTCATTAAAAAATACATGATTGTCCAAAAAAAGGGGGGAGTTCCAGCCCCCGGAACCCCCCCTGGATCCGCCAATGAAAAGGTATGAAGCAAGCTGCACAGTATATAGTCTTTCCTCACCATTCATTGAAGATCTTAAGGTGGCTTTGAGTTGTTATCACTCCCCTTTGGGTCATTGTCTCTTTGACACATTCTCCGTTTCCCATTTTTTTTTTCTATTATAGTGGTATATATGCACTTATAGTCTTTCATGAATTTTCCATTGTGTTATGATACTGATTAAAATTTTTTAGTGGTTGAAAATCAGTTCTTTTTATTTTTATATATTTTTTATTTCAGAAAAAGACCAGAACAGAAAATGAAAAGTACCTCAGAGATCACCCAGAAGTAGAATGTTTATTATCAGGATTTCTAGGGTAATAATTTAAACAATATGTACATGTTTTTGGTTCATGTTGCAGTGAAGTCACACTCAGTTTGACATAAATTGCACATTTATGATTGTCACAAACCCTTCTATTTCATACATTTAATGTTCCCTAATATTCATAGTTAAATACTCTCTCTTAGTAATGACCTTAATTTTTTAAGGACCTGTTCTTCTTACCTAGTTTTTTTAACCAAAATTGAAAAATTAAGTCCCTTAATAAATCCCTACATAGAAATGATTAAAATTTTATTTGTCACTCATGGGCATTTGATGAATGTCTTAAGGTAGATCGACACTAATACACGGCCCATTCGATTGGCGCGTTTGCCAAATACGAGACAGATGCGGAATTGACTTGATTTTCAAGCCAGATATTCCTTATTTGGCCTTTTCATTGTGACATCGTTTTAGATCGACATACACTTTCCCACGAATTAGCTCCCAATATTGTCTATTTCGTTAATTATATTGAATATCTCTCTTAATCAAACGGTGACCTTTAGATTTTTTCTGCTCAACATAAAGGTGAAGTATATATCTCTGAAATATCAAAAAATAAAAAAATCTATCTGATATTTACTTCATATGATAGCTGAATAATAAGCATGTTGTCACATTTCCCTATTGACGAGTTTCCAATTGGTGAATTTTCCCGGAAAATTTTGACGTCACAATATAAATTGGAAATTCAACTATATATTCTTTGTACATATTGCTGAAAAATACTGAATTTGGCCTGATTTTCCAAGCCTGATAACAGGAAAAGATGATGTGTGACATATCATTTTTATTTTATTTTTTGAACAAATGGACAAAGATCTACAAAATATCTCAAAATAAAAAAATTCTGTCTGATATTTTTATTAGGATCGATCTACTTTAAACTTTAATTAACCAAATGACAACTTTGAATGTCAGATTGTCTATTGTCTAAACCAAAACATGTTTAGTTTATGAGATCCTTGCAATTGACATAAAATTATTTATTTATTTATTATATCCCCGCCTTAAAAGGTCGGGGGTATATAGGATTCCTCTTGTCCATCTGTCCGTCCGTCTGTCCGTCCGTCTGTCCGTCACACTTTGGTTTCCGGATGATAACTTGAGTTTGCTTTGAAGGAAAGTTTTAATATTTTGGGACAATGTTTATATTCATAAAATACAGGTCAAGTTCGATTTTGACCATGATCGGATTTTGCGTTCCAGAGTTATTGCCCCTGAATAAGGCAAAATCTGTCAATTTAATGGTTTCCGGATGATAACTTGAGTTTGCTTCGGAGGAAAGTTTTAATGTTTTGGGACAATGTTTATATTCATAAAATACAGGGCAAGTTTGATTTTGACCGTGATCGGATTTTGCATTCCAGAGTTATTGCCCCTGAATTAGGCAAAATCTGTAAATTTTATGGTTTCCGGATGATAACTTGAGTTTGCTTTGAAGGAAAGTTTTAATATGTTGGGACAATGTTTATATTCATAAAATACAGGTCAAGTTTGATTTTGACCGTGATCGGATTTTGCGTTCCAGAGTTATTGCCCCTGAATTAGGCAAAATTCGTAAATTTTATGGTTTCTGGATGATAACTTGAGTTTGCTTGGAAGGAAAGTTTTAATATTTTGGGAAAATGTTTATATTAATAAAAAACAGGTCAAGTTCGATTTTGATCATGATCAGATTTTGTGTTCCAGAGTAATTGCCCCTGAATAAGGCAAAATCTAAATTTTATGGTTTCCGGATGATAACTTGAGTTTGCTTTGAAGGAAAGTTTTAATATTTTTGGACAATGTTTATATTCATGACATACAGGTCAAGTTTGACTTTGATCTTGATCAGATTTTGCGTTCTAGAGTTATTGCCCCTGAATTTGGCAATATCTGTAAATATTATGGTTTCCAGATGATAACTTCAGTTTGCTTAGAATGAAAAATTATATATTTTGGACAATTTTTGTATTATTAAAATACAAGTCAAGTTTGATTTTGACCGTGATCAAATTTTGAGTTCCAGAGTTATTGCCCCTGATTTAGGCGAAATCTGTGAATATTATAATTTCTGGATGATAACTTGAGTTTTCTTTGAAGGAAAGTTTCAATATTTTGGGACAATGTTTATATTCATAAAATACAGGTCAAGTTCAATTATGACCATGATCATATTTGTGTTCCAGAGTTATTGCCCCTGAATTAGGCAAAATCTGTAAATTTTATTGTTTCCGGATGATAACTTCAGTTTGCTTTGAAGGAAAGTTTTAATATTTTGGTACAATGGTTGTATTTTTGAAATACAGGTCAAGTTCAATTTTGATCATGATCAGATTTTGCATTCCAGAGTTACTGCCCCTGAATGAGGCAAAATCTGTAAATTTTATGGTTTCCAGGTGATAACTTCAGTTTGCTTTGAAAGAAAGTTTTAATATTTAAGGGCAATGTTTCTTATTATGAAATACAGGTCAAGTTGGATTTTGACAGTGATCAGATTTTGCGTTCCAGAGTTATTGCCCTTGATTTAGGCAAAATCTGTAAGTTTTATGGTTTCTGGATGATAACTTCAGTTTTCTTCAAGGGAAAGTTTTAAAATTTTTGAACAATGTTTTTAATTATAAAAAACAGTTCAAGTATGAATTTGACTGTGATCATATTTGCATGCTAGAGGTTTTGCCCCTTAAAGACACAAAATCTGTAAAAATTTGTTTCTAGATGATAACTTGAGTTTGCTGTGAAGAACAGATTTAATATTTTGGGTATGTTACTTCCCATTAAATACAGGTTGAGTTTGATTTTCACCATGATCAGACTTTTGGTTCAGGGTTATTGCTCTTGATTTATGCAAAATCTGTATTTTTGTGGTTTTCAGATGACAACTTGAGTTTCTTTTGATGGAAAGCTACATATTGGGACTATTTATAAAATACAGGTCAAGTGTATTTCACTGTGATCTAATTTTGCGCACCAGAATTATTGCCCTTGAATCATGCAAAATCTAATGAAAAAGTTAATCGACAAGCAAAATAGTTATCCAGGTTGCTGCAACTACTAGAATTGTCTATGGGCAGGGGATCTTTTGTGATCAGCAGATCACCTTTTTCTAGTTTATCTTATAAATAGCTTTATTCAACTTGGTTAATTTTGTATAAAGGTGGACAGAAATGTTTTCAACAGTATTTCATTGTGAAAACTTTAAATCAAAATCATTTGGTTATTTATATTTTGAAATGGATCAACATGGGAACAAATTACAGTGGAATATACCTTGGGGATAAGGGTTTACATGTATGAGCTTAGTTGACTTAGAGTTAGACAAATTATACTTATAGATTTGTAAACAAAAATATTGTCCCTAAGAAAAGTGTCCAGTTGTGGATATTTTTTTCACTGAAATTTATTCCATCAGGATAAAATGTCATTGATATCTTGTTTCTGGACACTATTTTCCTGTTCCTTTGGATACTATTTATGTAACATTTGATTTCTATCTCAGATATAATATCGTAAATATTGTATCTCATGTGAATGTATTTGAGTATGGATAAAATAAATAATCCCACTTTCATCTCTTTGCCAAGTGTAAAATCTATTATTCTCATTAAAAACTTTTCTGTAATGTGTCTTAATAACATATAAATCTTACTCTCTCACTTTCTAAAAAGATAGTTAATTCTAGGTAGATTTGCATTTATCAGTATGCAATGTTTGGTGTAAACCTGTATATGGTCTGTAAGTCTTGTCTTGCCATCCTCGAGAATTCACAATAAACACATTTCCCACTTAAACATGACATGTGAGTATTATGATGTTTAACATTTTTGTTTGAAACATTATATATTTTAGTGCAAAATGTAACTTCCAGGTAAAATTTATGTACCCATTGTTTCAAAATTTAACAAGACTTACAGACCATATTATCGCATATGTGCTGCAGATGTACACTGTGAATTGTAAAATAGTTTTTGAATGATTTTAGGACTATTACATATTTAACAATCAAATGTGCTAAAATTATTGTAAATTGGAATATCAAATGAAACTTGGAAATGCCATATTTAATAATTCAATTATCATTCAATTACAGTGAAGTATTAAAGGAAAGGCCAGAGAATATCAGAGATTTTGCTGCAGGTATGATATTTATCATTAATCTATGATATTGAATTTATTGCACAAAATGCATATTTTGACACATACAATGTGTAAAAGGGTTTGTACAGCATAAATAAATGACAAATTGGGCACAGAACCAAACAACTAGATAAAAAGATAGCTTAAATATAATTTGATTTATATTATATTTAAAGAAAAAGTACTGGGTTCTTGTAAAAAATACATCTAAATTTTGGAAAGCCCACAGGCCACAAAAAATGCTTATGCAAGCGAAATATCACTCCATTATAGCGCACTTTCAGATATATTTCTAACAAAGCTATTATGTATAGACAATTTTGACAGCTTTTAGAAGAAATATAAACAGAACTGGCCAAAAAGTGGTTTTCACAAAAATGTGGTTTCAAGTATCTACCAGGATTTAAAAAGGCATAGGGTAAACTGACCGTGAGTCGGACACTTTTGTTTTTAACCAACGGTCATTTGAAGAATATAATTTCTAACCAATCAAAACAAGTCCTATAGTAAAGTACGGACCCTGATTGGTCATTTTCTGTCCCAGATAATTCCTTTTACTAGATTTATACACAAAAATGTGAAATTTTCAAACTTGACATTGAGTTGGACAAAAATGATCGTAACTCGGACACCTTACTTTGGAGCTATTTTTTCATGATTTATCAATATTTTACCTTAATAAAAATAACAAAGTATTGTTGATTATTCATTTTTGTGTTTAAATTTGCTTATTTTTGTTTTCATCAATAGTACTTTTTATTATTTTAGAAGTGATTTCTGAAGGTACCTAAAGTGATCGTGGTTCAGACACTTTGTCCGACCCAATATTAATGTGAAAAATTACAAAAACTGATACCCGATGTTTGAGGAGCTATAGAAAAATCAGCTGTCACTACAGACTGGTAACAGTTATACTGTCTTCAGTAGAAAGTGTCAGAGATACTGGTGATACCATTGTTGTAAAGACAAACATTCACATAAAACAGAGAAACGTTCCGAAATATCTCTCTCACAATATTGTCTGGCTCATGATCATGTCCAACTTAGTATCAGTTTACCCTATATGTACTTCAATATTTTTTTTTCTTTCCTTCTGTAACAAAAGAGTTGACAATTTTTATTTTATACAACTGCAAAAATTTTGTGGTCATATGGTATCATAATTTAATTTCTTATTGACATTTCATTATTAAAAATTTTATTTTTTTTAATTTTTAGTCCAATTTTGATGCATTTTTTGCAATGGATTCCTCATGAAAAATCAACATAGCGCATAACCATAAGGTTTTTGATAACTTGTTTCCTTTTAAAACTATCAGGAGTCAAAATTGCAAATGTGCAGATTATCCAAACTTTATATTTTATATGGGATTCCAGTGAGATTTTTTCTTTGATTCCCTTTATTGTAATTTTTCAGATGGGAGCAAAAAGATTTTGCATAGCTCATACCATATCAGAGGTATAATTAAGGGATCAAAATTTTTATTTTCCCTGGTTAATGTGCTAAACTCCTTATTGTGTCCATATTATTACTGTGTCCACATTTATTTTTCAAATTTCAGTGGACAACATGTTGCTGTCATATCATGCTGCACTTCACATAGCCCTTTCTTGTTGGTTTGTAGTTTTTATGCAAGCAAAATAAGTATGTAAGCCTTTCATATGTAAAAAACACTTTCAACTGGCCAAAAAATCCTGCATACAAAAATGGCAGTTATAAAGTACTTTACCTAATTATTTCAGGTTATATAATTATTGTAAGTGAAGGAACAATGTGTAAAAAGTTTAAAATGATATGATCGTCTTGGGTGACAAACAACTTATAATTGCCTTACTACCCCTTCATTATAGAATGAATTAATATTTCGTCGCTGTAGTATTGTAAGGTCGTTACTGCAATTTCGTAGTTTTCAGTTTAGAACGAAAAACATTTTGGCGTATCTGCCAGTTACGACCTTCTAACTAAAAAAATGGCAGTTGGCGGGAAAATATTTTAGTTGAATAGTACATGTAGATAAGACCTTTTAAGCAGTCTGTAGAAAAAGGTGTAGATATGACCTTTTTATAATTCACCTATTTAAAGAGTGTCTAATGGGAAACCAGTGTAATAGAATGATAGAGCCAATGAAGCGGAGTAAAAATATAGTAAAATGGTGAAAGGTCTTAACAACCACTTACTACCTTATAATTCTATGGCGACGATTTATAATACTTCTTTTTAGCTTTAGGTTTTATCTCATAATGTCTTTAATAAGATTTGGGTATGTTTCTATTAGATGATCAATTATATATCTTAAAGGCTTCATTTGATTATGCTTTTCAGAAAATACCATTTGGGGTTACTGTTGTGCATTTATGTGACATAAGCAAACATTTCAGTGTATACAGTATTTTTCTGTTTCACATAACTATACAGTTTCATATTATGACCTACCATCTATTTCAGATCACTTTACATTGTCATTATATGACCTACTTTTCTATTTCGGATCACTTTACCATGATTTTCTATGACCTAGTTTTACTTTTTAACCTTGTCATTTTAGGACATATTTTATATGACATTCTCTGCACAAATATTCTCACTCTGTCTATTTTAGGCAGAATAAAAAAAAAATCTGTGTTTTTGGTAACCCGACCAACCCTAGATTTTTGGGGCTAAAAATGCCTACCTTAAAGTTTTTTGGGCAATTTTTATACGACCGCAAAAAATTTCTGGTCGTATAATGGTATGGTGCTGTCGTCGTTGTCGTCTGTAGACACTTTTGTTTTTGGTCAATAACTCAAGTTTCAGTTGATCAATCTTTCTAAAATTTTAAAACAATGTTCCTTGGCACAAAAGGAAGGCTTGGATAGGTTTTGGGTTTTGTGGCCCCTCCTATTTCTAAAAAAGGGGCCAAAAAGGGCAAAATTGTGTGTTTTCTAATATTTGACTGTAGAATGTTTATTATTTATCAGATTTTGATGGGGTTTCTTTCAGTGTACTTCTTAGAAAATTTCCAATCTTTAACAGATTTCATGTGGCATGTACCGTTCACTAGATAAATGGGGTCCAAAAGGGGCGAATTTCAAAAATTTTAATTTTTTTTATTTTAAGTCGGATTTTGATGCGGTTTTTGGTAATGGATTCCTTATGAAAAATTAACTAGTGCTGCACTATCAGATTTTTGATAACTTGTTTCCTTTCAAAGCTATAAGGGGCCCAAAGGGCCAGAATTGCAAACATGCGGATACTGTAAACGTGGTTATTTTCGCGGGGGGGTTAATTCCGTGAAAGGTCATACCCAAACCTTTCGTGTGGTTATAAAATTCGCGGATCTTCAAAGTTTGATAGTAAAACGTTTGTTTTTAAAACTTTTCGTGTGGGGGTTATATTCGCGTAAAATTGCCAAACGTGAAATAAGCGAAAATTACCCCCACACGAAAATTTGCACATTTACAGTAACCTAAAATTTTTATTTTTCATCAGATTTTGATGGGATTTTTTTTCTTTGGATTCCTCTCATTGTAAGCTTTCAGTAGTATGACAACAGAATTGACGTAGCTCTTGCCATTTCCGAGCTATAAGGGGTCAAAGGGAACAAATTGCAGTATTTCTGAATATGTGAAATCTTTATTTTTCATTGGATTTTAATCTGAGTTTTTCTTCAGATTTCTGTTAATGTAAGCTTTTAGTTGGTAGCCAACATATTTTTCTTAGCTCTTACGATATCCTACTAAACAGGGATTAAAAGGGCTAATTTTGATTTTCACTAGTTTGTGTCCAGTTAATTTATGTGTCAATAGACCATTTGCCAGTTCTGCAATCAACAGAATAAATTTAGCAAAACCCAAAAGGGAGGTAACTTTTTAAAAAATCTCAAGGGGACAGAATGGTTCCTTGCTTGTCAAAACCAACCAAAAAATAAATCATTTTTAATCAAAAGTTATGAAAGTTTAACCTTTAGCCGACGTTTTGTCAGCAACATAATTCAAACCCCAATCCCAAGAAGCGCTTACCATGCTGTCAAGTGCTACTTGTTTCAAGTAATAAAAATATACAATTGTACTAACTTGAACTGCCTTCTCAGTGACTAAGAAAGTATTATAAATTCGAAAATATGCTAACTTACTGCAGAATATCATGAATATTGTGTAGGGAATTACTTTGTCCAGTCTGGCTAAGCACGGAGACCGTACTTTAAAACAAGTGCACGTTTTATGTTTGTTTGTCCGGTGTAGGAGTAACTTCCCTTTAAAGGTTTGCCCAATAACCACAAAATTTGACTAGAACTGACACGAACTTTAGTAACTGGCAAATCATCTATTAAGGTCCTTATTGTGTCCAGCAAATTACTGTGTCCATATTCATTTTAGTTTACTCTTGTTCAAATTCGTATCATGCTGCGCTCGGCGTAGCCCTTTATCTAAGAAGCACTGTTAAAGTCCAGAAGTTACTCTTTATATGTCTATGCAGAAAGTTTTGGAAAAATTTTAAAAAATGCCTACCTACCGACTCTAATTTCGAAGAGTGTGTTACCGGAAACACAGGTATTTTTTTTCTGGCCTTACATGACATTCAGCTGTCTCACAACATATATTTTTATTTTCATATTACCTTATTTTTTTATTTCAGATTACTTTACAAACACAGAATTACCCGGACAATTACAGAATAAATTAGAAATGAGACAGAGTAGAATGAAACAAAATAGAATTTTACAGAAAATTTAGTGTATCAATGAATTTTTTCATTTTACATATTTGTACATAATACTATTTATGTTGTAATGTGATAAATCAGTTTTATACAATGTTAAATAAAAAATTTAAGTTCACTAAAATTGTTTACTTGTTTACAGATGTTTAGAGTTGATGATATATACGTATGTGAGAGATAAAATCATGTTTAATGTCGTGGGACCTGCATAGCGATAAAGGTATCCTATATTTTCATTTTGTCTTTTAAAAAATCCATCTATCAACAATATCTTTGGTCAATTGATTTTATTGTATTAAATTTGTGGGCATCACTTTCCTTACTGATTTTACTTGATTTCACCAAAGTCTCACATAATTATTCATCACAATATCTTGTTGTTCATACCATTCTGTCGGAATGTTTGGCCCAAAGGCACTTGTTTCTTGTCGTAAGTACCCCTACATCCCTGTCATAATGGAAAGTCCAAAAGATGAGTAAAGAAAGTGATGCCCACAAATTTAATTTTGATCAAAGACGTAAGAGAAGTGGTGCCAACAAACTGAATTTTAAGTAAAAAGGGGGCATAACTCTGTGAAAAGTTTCCAGCATATTGACAGAATAATATATACTCCTATGCATTAAGTGAAGTTTGGCTGCAATCGAATCAAAGGTGTAAGCTCTGGCTTTATTTTAACAAAAGCTATTCAGTTGGGATAATGTGTTACTGAATCTGATTTACATTGGTTGGTAATTTGTTGGTATTTTTTTCAATTAGTCAATTAAACTATTTATGGTCAGACTGAACTTTTGCCACCAATTTGTACCTATTGTAAGTCACAGACTATTCATTTTGGATTTCCAAAATGCTACACACCAAGATTTGTGATAAGAAGGTGTGCACACATCCATCACTCTGCATCTGCCTGTCAACTAGTTTAAACTTTTCATTCAAAGATCCTTTTCTTTGAAACTACTGGACTAATTATACCCTCGCTCCAAAGGAGGTGGGTATACTGTTTTACCTCATTCCGTCCTTCCATCCATCACACATATTTTCGTCACATTTTTCTCAGCAACCACGCATGACAGCCACTTGATATTTGGTATGGTGCTTCAGTATGGGTCCCATACTGCGGCTCTCTTTAATACTGCGCCTCCCTTTTCAGCCATATTGAATCACTACTTCCTGTTTACCAACTTTGTGCGTTTTTTACTCGCTTTTTTAAATTGTGACTTTTTTGTCGCATTTTTCTCAGCAACCATGCATGACAGCCACTTGATTTTTGGTGTGTTGCTTCATTATGGGGTCCTATACTGCACCTCCCCTTTTCGGCCATATGGAATCACCACTTCCTGTTTACTGACTTTGTGCCTTTTTACTTTCATTTTCAAAATTGTGACTTTTTTGTCACATTTTTCTCAGCAACCACACATGACAGCCACCTGATATTTAGTATGGTGCTTCAGTTTGATGTCCCATACTGCACCTCCCCTTTTTGGCCATGTTGAATCATTTCTTCCTGTTTACCGAATTTGTGCCCTTTTTACTCGCTTTTTCAAAATTGTGACTTTTTTGTCACATTTTTCTCAGCAACCACACATGACAGCCACTTGATATTTGGTATGGTGCTTCAGTATTGGGTCCTATAGTGTGCCTCCCATTTTAGGTCATATCCAATCATCACTACATGTTTACCGACTTTGTGGTTTTTGTTCTCGCTTATTTGCATCTTGATTTTTCCTGCAACTGTGTAAATGCTTGTATTGTGTCCACACTTGTACTGTGTCAACACCTCTATTGTTTAAACACACTTAATTTTGTACCTTTAATATTGATTCGGCTAGGGTACACAGAGCGGGATATAACTGACTGCCATTCGGCGACAGCTCTTGTTGCAACCAAACTTGGCCACAATAGTCCTTAGGTGGTCCCATGTAAAAATAGTGTTTTTTAAATCTTCACTTAAAAAAGGATGGCCCAGAGTTGGGAACATAGTTTTATTATTGGACCCTATGGGAAAACATATTCAGAGATCTTCTCTGAAATTTCTTGGCTAATTGGAACCAAACTTGGTGACCATTGTTCTTTAGTGATCCCTGTAAAAACAGTGTCTTTAAATGTCCTCACAAAATCCAACTTCACAAGATGGCAGCCAGTGGAGAACATAATTAAACACTGGACAGGATGGGAAAGTATTAAAGATCATCTCTGAAACTGCTTTCCTAATAGAATCAAATTTGGCCAAAAAAGTTTCTTGGGTGGTCCCCTCTTAAAATAGTGTTTTTCAGGTCTACACTCCAACCAGGATAGCTGACAAAATGTTTAACATATGAACCTATAAGAAAACATGCAGAGATCATCTTCATTAAACAAATTGGCCATTTGAAACCAAATTTGTCCACAATAGTCTTGGATGGTCCCCTTTAAAATAGTTACTAAATTCAAGATGGCTGTCGGCAGGGAACATAGTTTTAACATTGGACGTTGTAGAAAACACATTCAGAGATCTTTTTTGATACCCCATGGCTAACCCGAACTAAACTTGGCCACAATAGTCCTTAGGTTGTCACCTGTAAAAATAGTCTTTCACAGATCAGCACTAAATCAAAGATGGCAATACTCTAGAAATATAGTTTAAAATTATACCTTATTGGAAAACACATTGAGAGATCTTCACGGAAATTACTTGGCCAAATGGAAACAGATTTGGCCAAAATACTAGTAGTCCTTTTCAGGTCTGCACAAAATCCAAGATGGCTGCCAGCTGGAAACATAGGTTAGCATTGAACTCCAAGGAAAACACATTCAGATATCTTCTCCTCTGAAACTACTTGGCAATTTTGAGCCAAACTTGTCCAATAGTCGTATAAACTGAAGAAAACTGAAGAAAATGACCCAAATTTTCGGAATTAACTCCTTTCAACGACGGTGAAAAAAATAAAGAATACATGATAAGACCTGGACATGAATCAAACTCGTCACACAACAATAAGATATACTAGAATGCTATGTAACTTTTACATCAAAAGCATGAAAAAGACAAAAGAAAATGCATCAAGACGTTCTGTGTGTAACTAAAATGATGAACCCTCAGGAGTGTAAGGGAGTGTTATTTTTTGTTTGAAATTAGGCACCGGTAATTTGTAGAGAACTTGTTTTACATAAATGTGACGTTTGTTCAAGTAGGAAATATCAAAATATTTGTACGAAGGATTCATTGTGTAAAAACGATATTGGTGTCCCATTAGAGAGTAGGCATAGATAAATGGCTACTCCCAAAGTCCTGTAACGGGAATAGATACGCGTCTTTGTGATTACTTCACAAAATTTACACTATGCTATATTCTCATGAAAAGTTAGTAGGCTGACACGGTCGCCAAAAAATTAGTTTACGACTTTAAAACTATATTCTGGGTATTCCCCGGCTCCGAAGGAGAGGGGTATATTGTTTTACCCTTGTCCGTCTGTCTGTCCGTCCGTCCGGCACACTCTTTCGTCAAGGATTTCTCAGCTTATGTATGTAGTAATGATTTGATATTTGGTCTGAAGTTTAAGTATGATGAGTTGTACCATGTCTCCCCTTTTCAACTCCGTAACTCATCTACTTCCTGTTTCCAGATAACTTTAATTTTTACCATTATACTATAATGGTAATAGACGTATATTGAAATTTATCTTAAAGGATTTCTCAGTTTGTGTAAAAAGTAATGATTTGATATTTGGTCTGAGGCTAAATTATGATGAGTTGTACGGTGTCTCTCTTTTTCAAGTCCGTAA
Organism: Modiolus philippinarum; assembly: GCA_002080025.1. Lineage (NCBI taxonomy): Eukaryota > Metazoa > Mollusca > Bivalvia > Mytilida > Modiolidae > Modiolus > Modiolus philippinarum. The sequence goes on along the minus strand of MJUU01012656.1, from coordinate 26,526 downwards.
CTCATCTACTTCCTGTTTGACGATAACTTTGTTTTTTGTCTGGCCCGTTAAAGTCGCGAAAGCGAGACATAGCGTTCAAAAATTCCGTCGTCTGCGTTGTCAACATTTATTTTAACCCTAAACATCAATATCCGTTCATCAAATCTTGATGGAATCATTTGAAATTTGGACAGAAGCTAGAAATGGTTCGAAAATTATCTCCGGCAAAAAATTTGGAATTTTTCTAGTTTTTCTGTTTTTTTTTGGGGGGGGGGGGGTGTCCTTATTCAGACTTAGCTTTTTTTCGCACGAAATTTATTGTAACACTGTGGTTACAGTTTTATAAACATCAATATATTCATCAAATCTTTATGGAATCATTTGAAATTTTGACAGAAGCAAGAAAATGGTAAGGATATTATCTCCGGCTAAAAATTTGGAATTTTTAAAGTTTTTCCATATTTTTTCCTTATTTGGACTTAGTTTTTTTATGAAATTTTCAATGTTGGTTATTAAGAAGTAGAATAAAGTCTATGAATATTAATAGAGCTACATTACAATTTACATTTATGCATAAAGTGGGCAGATGTGTAACAGGCTGTTGGAATTTTGATTCCAGTTCCAACTTTGGTAAATTTCCTGAAAATATCAAACATTGTCAAAGACAAATAATTTTTGGCCGGGTTGCACGGAGTGCAAATCCGGGTTATAGTATGGTGAATGTCGGGCGGGCGGGGAAAATGGGATACTGATCTTGTGAAATCAACTCCTCCTACAGTTTTCAACCTAGATCTTTGAAACTTCATCAAATGTTTCTATATATATTGTAGATGTGCACCTCCCTTTTTGGAACTATTTTGAAAATTTTTTCCTATTTTTACGGACTTTGGAACTTAGTCATTTTTTATCGAGTCATTTTTTATCGACACTTTCAATAAAGGGTACCTATTTGGTAAAATCAACTCCTCCTACAGTTTTCAACCTACATTTTTGAAACTTCACAAAGTGTTTCTATATATATTGTAGATGTGCACCTTCCTTTTTGGAATAATTTTGAAATTTTTTTTCTGTTTTTACGGACTTTGGAACTTAGTCATTTTTTATCGACACTTTCAATAAAGGGTACCTATTTGGTAAAATCAACTCCTCCTACAGTTTTCAACCTACATTTTTGAAACCTCATAAAATGTTTCTCTATATATTGAAGATGTGCACCTCCTTTTTTGGAATAATTTTGAAATTTTTTCCCTGTTTTTCACAGACCCATTAGGGAACCTAAAAAACAACACTTTATAGCTAGAAGCACCAAAACGCAACCCGGCCATTTGATTCTTTGACCCATTTTTGAAATTCTTGCATCCAATTACAAATTTAAACAATGTTTTGGTATCAAACATGATTTTGAAGACCAAACAATTAAAAAACATGGTTTCAAGTTTGGTAAATATCCTGAAACTCTCCGAGACAAGTTTTTTTTACAAATTCTTATTAACATTTTTAATAACACAATTGCAAAAAAAAATTGATTCCAATTTTGGTTAAGAGTCCTGGAACTCTCGAAGCCAGGGTCTCGAAGACCAGATAATTTTTGGAATTCTACCTAGCAACCATAACTTTTGTATTTCCTTTCATTTATAATGATCATTTTCAAAAGTCAAATCCCAAAAATTCTTGATTCTTATCTTTGGAATTTTCCTGAAACTCTCAAAGACCTGATTTTTTTTTTTTTTTTGGAATTCTACCTAGCAACCATATCTTTTTCAATTCCTTACAATATTAATGATTTTTTTTTCAATAGCAAAACTGCAAAAATCTTTGATTCCAGTTTTGGTAAATTTGATGAAAGACCATTATTTTTTGGTATTCTACTTAGCAACCATACTTTTTTTCATACATTTCATTGAAAACAGTCATTGTATAAGAATTTTTTATTCCAATTTTGGTATATTTTTTGAAAATCTCAAAGACCATAATTTCACGGAATTCTACATAGGAGCTTCATCCAAACATAAGCTGAATTATAATGACAATGTAATGAACGGTCGAGACATTAGGTTCCGTGGAAACTTTACTATAGCCATGATTGAAATTTTTCGTCAACGATTTCTCAGCTTCTGCATGTAGCAATGATTTGATATTTGACCTGAAGCTTTTGTATGATGAGTTGTACCGTATCTCCCCTTCAAGTCCATCATTCTCCTACTTCCTGTTTGATGATAACTACGATAATTTTTCCAATTATAGCCGTATATTAATTTTTATGGATTTCTCAGCTTTTGCTTGTAGTAATGTTTTGATATTTGGTCTTAAGCTTTGATATTATGATTTGCACTGTGTCTCTCTTTATCAAGTCTTTAACTCATCTACTTCCTGTTTGACGATAACTTTGATTTTTTTCCATTATTTCTTGAGCATTAACCATTATGTCCGTACTTGTTTTATGTCTACACTTGCGTTGTGATCCGCCAGACTTAAATTTGCACTTTCCATATTGATTCAGTGTTCATTGAGCGGGGGTATAACTGGCTGCCATTCGGCGACAGCTCTTGTTTATGATTTGAAAATTAAAGAAAATGGGAAGAGTTAATACATTTACTTATGATGGCAAATTGGTCTATGAAAGTACTGCGGGTTACACTCAAGTAGTACCAAAAGGCCGATTCTACACTACTCATGCAAAATCCTGCATAAAAATCCCTACCTCGAGGGTCAAATGCAAACAGACGGCATTCCTATTGAGCATAGGGTAAATACAAGAATTATGTCTTTTGCACGGAGCATAAGTCAGTCTCTACAGGACACCTTAAAGAGAGGTGTGCCTACGTCCGAAATTGAAATAAATAAAGATATGGCATCCAGAAGAAATAAGATGGATCAGTTCCAGGATTTCTTTTTGGAGAATGAAGAAGATTTGAAAGATAGCACCCCCACCCCCACCCCCACTACCGAAGAAGATTTGGAAGATAGCACCCCACCCCCCAAAAGCAGCATCAGTGCTGCAATGCCCCCAACCTGGTGCAGATGGATGAGCACACCCAGCAGTGTCAAAATTGTGGGGCGGAGCAAGTCCATCGAATTGAGCAATCAGGGGAGCAGAAGACCACCTGTGGCTACCCACTCAAGAGGTAGAAGGGGCAGTTCTGCAAGAGCAAGCCCAGGAAAGATGGTCTCTGCTGGAGGCATAATAGACAACCACGCGAGACGGAAGAAGAGGAGACCATCCCCGTCGAGGGTAAGATGGTGGTTAAAGAGACCATGAAGACCGTCCGTCAAATAGCTAAGGATGAGGGTCTGAGGGGGATCAGCAGACAAAGTAAGGAGGCCTTGGTGAAGCTCATCGAGGAGAAAACCGCAAGTAAATTTACCCGTAAGGAAGTCTTCAGCAAGAAGCAGCTGAAAGCACTCGC
>MJUU01012656.1:0-12790 GCA_002080025.1 Modiolus philippinarum | reverse complement strand
TAATATTGCATGTAGTGGAACAGTAGTTCACAGTAACTTCGGTATTTTGTTATTTGTTCCAATCATTATATTTTCTGGTTAGTCACTGGGGCTCGTATAGAAGACTAAATTTCCTGCCCCTACCCATTTCTTCCCTTTTCCGGGACACTTTGCCCCATTTTATTTCTTTCTTCCTTTGCTTGTATTTTTGATTGACTTGTTTTTGTCATGTTGCTCACGTTGAGCTCTAAGTTATTAATCATTATTAATCATCAATTATTTCAGATGCCGCAATGATTGTAAATAGTGTTAGATATACAGATAACTTTAAAATTCTTTCACTTGTAATTAATTGTAGACGCATATACAACGACAAATATTTTTTCTTAGAAAAGGACGCTAGCTGTTAGATAAAAGACATTTCCTGTTATTTTTGCTCTATTAATTTAGAATAAATCGTTTCTCTGTGCTTTTGATTGAATGATATTGTGTTGTTAGACATAAATCTGGTTTAACTACCGTCAATTTACCCTTAAGTTATTTATATTATTATATCTTTGCACGAATCGTGAAGTAGTATTGGTAGAACACAATTTCGCAAGTGGCATTCACCCTCTTGCCTAGTTTTTTGTGTTGGCCAGTCCCTGATTCTACACGAGATACTAGGGTTAAGCTGGCAGGATCCTGTCAAGCAGAGTAAATTGACGCCCAATCTATCCAGTTGTCTAGAACAATATTCATTTACACTGACAGCACAACCGGGGGCGCCATCCCCAAGCATGAACAAGATCAATTGATCACCAGTCCAGATAATACGGCGGGGACATTCCCCTCCGTACAGAAACATGAGCTAACGGAGCTTCCGTCCGAACCTAGAACACGAAGTCTTACAGAGAAGGGTAGAGAACTCTACATAAAGCATCAAGAAAAACACGTTGAAAAGATAACGCCTCTTTGGGAAATAGTTGAATCGTTCATCGAGGAGATAAGCCCATAAACGACAGATACAAGCACCGTACAGAGCCTGGAAAGGCTTCTGATTTCCGCCATCGGAAAATATCGACGCAAGTCCGACATTTATGTCGAATTTCTACAAAGTCAGCGTACGAGCGAGGCTAATGTAGGCCTGGAAACTCACAAAGATCTCTTGGACCTGAACCAAAGAGTATACGACGATGGTAGGGAACAGCTACAGAATATCAGTGCTGAACTAGCCACGACATCGTCTACAACCAATGTGACAGGTCGCTCTAAACATAGATCAGTGATTCAATACACGATTCATCCGACTTCTTCTCCTCATATTCCTTCCAGGGATGGGGTAGGTTACTTTTAAATGTTATTGAATACATTACAATTCCTTTACTTTGAAAATGTATTCAATTACATTACAATTACAGCATTTTTTATTTGTAACGGATTACAATACATTATTTTCCTCTGTTGTAATCATGATTTCAAGTGATTACTTAAGAATACACATGTCTTTGAAAGATACCAGTGCCTATTGAAACAGAGATTGCTTAAACATACATTTACGCTTTCCATACAAAGGTCATTTGCTTCCATAAGCCTAACTAAATATTTTTGTTCAGTTTTTTAAAAGAAGATCAAAATTGTTCAATAACAAATGCTTCATGATAAGCTATTTATATTTTAAGCATGATTCTTCAACTAATTGAAAATAGTGGAGAGGTATCAGTTTTTGCAATAATATCGCAGTGGTCATAATATGCTAAGTTTGGTGAATTGATGTTTTCTTTTCATGGTTGATACAACAGTATTTTCATAAAAGCTGTGTTTTTTCCGACTTGGGAACGATATGTTACTCAATGTTCTCTATTGAGAAATTCTTTTGTAATTATTGTTATAATCTGGCAATATATTTATCTTTATTCTCTAAAACAAAAATCAGGTACAGAGAAACAAATATTACATAGAATAATACAAACATAATATAGAATGTAGCACACAGAGGTACATGGTACAGTACAGAAGATTTCAACGTAAATATAAAATTACAATAAGGCAAATGGTGACTACCTTTTTAGTGACCATATGTATGAATTTGCACCATATGAAAAGATCTGGTGTATTTCTACTGTTCATTATTTCATTGAATTTCAAAGTATTTGGCCGGGTATAATATTTAGATTTCAAAAAAATTTTCTTTTTTCACAAAGGAATGGGCATTTTAATATGCTATGGCATTCGTCACCAATATCTTGTGTCTGGCAAGGATTACATTTTCTTTTTTTCTCTTGAAATATTTTGCCATCTTCCAGATTCAATAGGAAGTATATGGTTTGTAGTTCTAAGCCTAAATAGAGTGATGCAATTTCTATCATCATAAACTTTAAAATAATTTTCAAATTCTGTTTTTCTTTATAAAGTCTATAATTTAGTTCCTTTGGTGATGTGTGAACATTAGATAACCACTTTTGCCTAAACTGGTCAAGAAGTGTTTGTTTCACTGATCTAACTAACCAGGATATACTTGGAAAGTATTGATCATTCCATATATTCGATTTAACATATTTAAGCCACGTAAAATTATTATAAGTCTTATGACAAAGGTTATATAAAATAAAAGGTAATTAGTTCTCCTTCCCATTACTTGGTTTTGCAATGTATTTGTGGAGACTTTGTCTCATATGGATTTACTGAGTATCCTGCCTTTTTTTATTTATCGTTGAACAAATCAAATCTATGGTTACAAGTTAGAATGTAACAGTGGTCTTTGAGAATATCATGAAATTCAGCAAATTTATAATAAAAAATAGTGAAAACGTTTGTTTTAATTATGTTCGCAAAAAAATCATTGACCACTGAGAGTTTCAGGAAATATCCATACTATGATATTTCTTGCTTTACACCCATTGATTTTTTTTTTTCAAAAGGGTCTTGATCATTAAACTTATTTACAAAATGGCATTGAAATTTCAAGAACAGCTATTGCTAAAAGTATAATACGAAAATTGTACAAATGTAATTCTTTTCAATGCTCATAGATTTCTTTTTCAGTCGGATGATCAATAGTCCCAAGAATCAATTTTGTTTTTATTTCAGGAATCGTTTTTGATTTTGCACACTATGGTTAGGATAAGTGCATGCATAGATTCGATCCCTAGATGGGTTTCAGTCTCAACAGACTAGGTATTGAATTACTGGAAACATTATCACACTGTATAAACGCTGTACTTGATTAAATGTTATTTTGTGTTTCTTGTATTGGTGTACTCTGTATAATGTTGTTTACTGTTCTTGGTGTACTCTATGAAATGTTATTTCTGTTCACTTTTCTGCAACAGGAAACAACATTTCACAGAGTACACCAATACAAGAAAAACGAAATAACATTTTATCAATGATGAATAAAAGGATATGGAGTAAATGCACATGAGACAAAGCCTCTACAAATACATGGTAAAAAACAAGCAAAGGAACAACGCTTTTATTGTTGTTCTTCATCTTGAAGTCACCATGAGGCCTTCAACAATGAGCTTTGCTCATACCTCATAGTAAGTTCAAGACGGNCCCTAGCACCGGTTTAAGCGGAATTCTTTGCTAATTGTCGAGCAATGCTACATCCATGTCTTTCTTGGTCATGGGTGCGGGATTGTCAACAAACATCAATTAAACTGGCAAAGTGCTCATACAATCACTGTCATCCTTTTCCCGACAAAAGCAACAGTGTCTTAAGCTAGTGGACAACTACAACATATAGACAAACAAGTACAGCGTTTACACAGTGTGATTATAAAGCATTTATATGTAAAACAATGTTGTTTCCTGTTCTTGGTGTACTCTATGAAATGTTACTTCTGTTCACTTTTCTGCAACAGGAAACAACATTTTACAGAGTACACCAATACAAGAAACACGAAATAACATTTTATCAAGTACAGCGTTTAGTATAGCGTTTACACAGTGTGATTATAAGCATTTATATGTAAAACAATGTTGCAACTTTGTATACATACAAATATAAGTTCGGATTTTTTTCAGATCTTATGTCTGCTGATATCTTCTATGAGTCAACTCAAATCCTGTTGAAAGGGTATTTATTTATTTTTTTTTCTTCTAGGATAATAGGTTCATTGACATGACCCACAAGTACACTGAAGAGACATAAGATGTCGAAATGCGCACATGTAGAAAATAAATTAATAGCATCTTCGGTATTTTGTTTAATAATTTAATATCAATCAACACACAAAAAATAAGGTATAATTTAAATATTGAAGCTAAAGACAAGACCAAGTACTCTAGTTGAATTTTTCTCACAGTGATTAAACAGTAGGGAAATATTAGCCAAAAAATTGTTCAAAGCAATATATGCGCAATAGTAGAAACCAGAAACGGGACAAATAAGTTAGATAATTAGTAGGAGACTTCTATGGCAGTCGTCAATTGAGAGACCGTTAAATTATCCTCGTCATCAAATTCGTAATGGAAACCACCCGCTGTTCAATTTATAGAAGAGGAGATAACCTATACGTACATTTTTGAAAATAAAGATTTTTTTTTCAGTCCCTAAATTGTTTGATATGTATCTTCGGTGTAGGGACGAATCTTTTAAAAATGGAAATTTTAGATGACAAATAAACTGACTACTATAAACAATATTTGTTTTTGTTCTGTTTTCAGATGGGGCCACCAACCTCATCCTGATGGTATAATCTACCAAGGGATTTCTGAAAAACCAGTAAAGGTAATCAGTTAGTATGGATTTTAAAGAAGAATTAACTTTTGTTTTGTAAGATTGTAACTGAACTGGTATTATTATCAAATTTTTATTATTATGACATATCAAAATTACACAATAATACAATAGTTAATGAAAAAATGGTCATAATCGTGAAATAAAGACTGTTAACATGACAGGGGTAATGACTTAAATGGTGATAATGACCTAGCCGGATGCGATAATGACCAATTTACTGTGTCTACTCCATTGAGGACACAACAGCATTTTTTCCCATTTTGCCATCTATTCATAAACGTTAAAGTGACATGTTAAAGCAGAAAATAAATTTATACAAATGTAGCAAATTCGGTATTTTGTTAGTTATTTCTGAATGTACAGCTACAAATCTTTTTAACAGATAAAATAAATGTCCTGATAATTTGATCTTCACTGAAGAGACATAATTAGTTGAAATTGCCATCTACAGAATCTTAATTGATAGTTACGTCGGTATTTAGTTATTAAACTTCCTATTTTACGAAAGGATATGGAGTAAATGACCATAACACAAATGTTTACCCCAAATGCAATACTTTTAAATGAGCTGTATGGCCATTTCGGAAATAAATTCCTCGTCAGCAGCACTAATATCTAAACAAAGGAAATACATAATTTAAAAAAATGTTTAAAATGCATAAAATCAAATAAAATCCGAATAATTAGTAATATCAAATATTGCTAAGGACAAAACTACGATGGAGGGAGTTAAGCCTTAGGTTTTAGAATTTATATAAATTTAGATAATAGTAGTTGAACCAAGTGGACACATGAGATATTATCTCATGTACAAGTACACCATATCTAAGAAAAATGAAGAGCATACATCTCTACCACGGGGAATTGTTTTAACAACTCCACGCTGCAATAAAAGACAAACTCCTGTATTAAATATTTTATATTATACGTTGTTTAAATTAATGTCCACCATTCCTGTGGTATTTGACTGCTTTTTTGTGTCTCGTTGTAGTTGTTTGGTTATAATTCATTCCAGAGTGCTTCATTACCCTGCTTAGATGCTGTATTAGGTGTACAGCATTGTAAAGGTAATAAACATGATGCAAAAGCCATTAAAGATACGGTACTCCAGATTAACACAAAACCAAAGCCTCTAGGCTAAGACCAAATGTGGCAAAAAATTCCAGCAAAAGCAATACCTAAATGAAAAGTAAAACTTATGGTTGACATAAAACTAGACTTACTGTGGTTAAGTTGGACACGGATACCCCTGCCCAAAATTCTTCATTAACTATCTAAAAAAATCTTGAAAAACGTAAAAATTAGAAATCAAAATGCATACAGCAAATCTACAACATGGTATGAACGCCTGAGTAAGTTATTCAAATCAGAAGAATATTGGATACCAACCTTGGGCATTGAACTAAATGCCAAAGGACAAAACTTATCAAAATCTTAAAAAAAAAAGAATTGTTGGGAAACAAAATGCATATTGCACAACTACAATATGTAATAAAGGTTCTGTATAACAAACTCCACAAGAAAAACAGAAAAACAGACGTAAACAACGATAGGAACTCGAGACAGCCGGACTTGGTACCGGCAATAGCAAAAGCTAGCGGTAGTGTTTAACCGGTTCATTGGTACAAATGCCTTCCCTTTTCTCCGTGATATTGATAATTTTTTTTCCATCATAAGTGTTATCTACATCTTCGCCTGTAAAATATAATCTCAAGTATTACAAGGTTATACAACATGCGCAGCATTGCTGATACAGTCTCCTTTATATGCTCAATACTTTAAAGTTCTTATTTCTGCTCCCATGTCTGCAAGTGTATGCTTCTATGTTTTTTCTACATTGTAATATGTTATGGCAAGGTCGAAAATCTTTTCATTTATTTTGTTATTTTTCATTTTATCCATTTCATTTATTTTGTTTTTTTGTTTTTTTGTTTTGTTTTGTTTTTTTTTTTGTAAAACTGCAATATATCTAGAGAGTTCAATACATTCGGCATGATGTTATTAAACACTTTTGCAGAATATCGAGACCGGCTCCTTCGTTTTCAAAGCTATATGCCGACTTCACACAGAAGACTTCTTGAAGAGATTGCAGACAAGTCCAAAATACGGGCATATGGTAGGATGTATTGTTTACAAAGTACATTGTGCAATATTACAGTTTTGAGGAACCATTTTCACCTCTTATCGCTTTTATTGTCACTTTTATTTATTAACAACCCAGCTCCTGTGTCTGTCATTGTGTCATTCCGTCAGTCAGTTGTAATTTAGTAAAGCTTTTATCAGAAATGGAAAATTCTACAATGTTACAATTTTGTCAAGAGATTTGTAAAATAAGTGAGAACCGAACCGTCAATCTAAAAGCGAACAATCCAAGGACAATGGCAAAATCATGTAAAATCATTGTAAAATCATGCCATATTATGAGATGCATTGTCAGACCTTTCGGTATACCTGTTTTCCGGCTTGCTCAAATTTAGACATTTTTTGCACTGTATAGTAATTTTTCCTATAGTTTTTCTCTGCAAAGTTAAAAACTTTTCGCTACAATGGTAAATGGTACAATTTTTCCCAGGTTTTTGTATAGTCATTCATATTGTGTTATGGATTGTCAGACCTGTTGGGATGCTAATTACTTTTAACTGATTAGTCAATATCGTAAATTTTTTGCATGAAGTTATTTTTGTTAAGCTTTTCTTGGCAGTCCAAATAAAATAAAAATGAAGTTATATAACTAGCTTCATATGATCCTATATAGTCACGCTATATTGTGGGAGCCTGTCAGATTACTTCTTTATACCGACATATTCAACCTGTGATATTTTTGCATTAACATTAGTTATTCATAAAAGTTTTCACTGTATTATTAACTGATACATGTTTAACATATGTTCTTGTCATATCGTTGTTGCATTTTTAAACTTTAGAAAGTTATTAAATGCTGAAAGTCGACATTGGGGAATTACTAACAGATACACTGTATCAAATTTCTGATGGAAATATTTTGTATTGCTGTTTTACTGTTTAACGATGCCTCTGCTGGTGGACTGTCAGTCCCCGAGGGTATTCACCAGCCCAGTAGTCAGTACTTCGGTGCTGACCCGATAGCCGATTCTATTTAGAATTGCAATAGCTAAATTTTTGTAAATTTTGTTCAAACTAAGGAGTATCTCCCTCATGCAAAGCTCTGTCTTTGGTTGATTTTGGCTTTACATTTAGATCATATTGGTGATTTGTTCTTTATCGGTTTAAACATCTTTGAGTTTATGGTCTTCCAAACATTTAGATTTTATCTGCACCGAAGAGACATAAGTTGTCGAAATGCGCATATGCAGAAAATAAATTTACAGGTAACTTCGGTATTTAGTTATTACTCAACATATATCGAAAATTTTGCAGTGGAATATTTTTTCCACTTCTTATTGTATTCTTAATTATTTATGAAGAATCGACAATGAACAATACGATATGCAACACTATCACACTGACTTCTGAAATTAACTTGTAGGTTAAGGCAAAAACTTCTACCTACAAATCAAATGGTTAGTTGTTGCAAGTAATAAATGTAAAACAAAACCCCAAATTGTACTAAAAGTAGTACATATGCATTTCATGAAATTAACAATAGAAAACACATTTAAATGATACGAAAACATTAGCTAGAAGTAAGATAGAGTTTTCATTGTATTCGACAGCATTTGAACTTGATACTTCTTGTTTCATTTTCATTGATTTTTTTATCATTTTTTCAACCGGGCTGGCTATATTTATGTCGTATGATGTTACATCAATAGCATTAGCGAGTGGGGAAAACGACATAAAATGTCAATAAGGTGTAAAACATAATTTAACCTGAGTATCCATTTATCATTTCGATTATAATATAAAAGTTTGAAGCTAAGGGGTATCTCCATTGCACATAGTTCTGTCCTTTGCTGATTTTGGCTCTCTGTTCTATTCTCTATCTTTTACGCATGTTTTTGTATGTTATGATTTGATCTGAACTGAAGAGACATAAGTTGTCGAAACGGCATTCTAAAAAAAAGCGACAGTAAAATACCGAAAGAGCATATGTTGTAGTTTCAAAATCAACTTCAGAGACATGGCAAAAACGATAACACAGAAAAACAAACACTAAACAACAACATCAGACATCTTTAAAGCACGGTACTAAAAACACTAGATTCAACACTATTGCATTTATAGTGTGAAATCCCATGAAAATCCGGAGGGACATATGGTGCACAGGAAGGATACAAGTAGTGGAAATGGAAGGCTCAAATACAAGATCAGGACCATTGGGAACAACAATTTTTCCAGTGGTTTTAACCTGCTTTGTCCTTTTGCCTTATGGACTTTGGCATGTGACATTTGTGCGGTAAATTTGTTATTATCCCCATAATCAATTTCATATTAAGATTAACACTGAAGGAACAAGGAAAGTCCAAAAACATGGCCCAAACAAGAAAATAGAAAACAGTGACGTTTTTAAGCTACAAAACCTAGAAATAAAAACACAACATTCAAAACAAAGGAACTCACTATTGGAACTCACGTGAAACTTAAGAGTGACAACAGGTTCTCCGAAAGGGTAATTATGTCCTATTGTGTTAAAAACACCCGTCACACTGTCAGTGAGTCAATCTGGGGTCGAGTCAATATCGGTATTCAAATCCGGGAAGACATGAATCTTGCTAAAAATGTCCGCTTTCATTTGGGACACCGACATGTTTTATCTTTCAATATTATATTGGCGGCCAGTAAAATACCGAAAGAACACAGAACAAGATTTCATAATTCAAAACTCAGTGACAAGGTAAAAGAAAGAACACCAAAAGATGAAAGACAAAAGACGCTACAAAGCAACAAAACGTGTTTTTTTTTTCAACACCAAGATACTATTTTTATTTCCACAAATAGTCTTGTCACATTTTACATCAAGAGTCCAAACATCTCTTGATGAAACCTGTGAACTAGTCACTGATCACCCAGGGCAGAAATCAGTGTTTAAATATGATAAACGTATATAGACTAATAGAAATAAAGAATTTGACTACAATTTTATCACATTAATTGAAATAATAAATACTATATATAATTAAGAAAAACAAACAATACATTAAATATTATCCCGTATTTCTTTAAGCAAATAACTATTGCCTTTTTTAATTCTTAGTCTTTTACTATATCCATTTACAAAAATTTGATAAACATTAATTTGTTTGGTTTTCTGCTCAGAAATATAATAAGCTTTATAAATAGAGAAACCAATAATTGTAAGAAAATAATTTAAACCAAAATATTTGTCATCTGTCATCTTATATTCAAACACTATATGTTTAAGTGTTATTGGAAATTTCAATTTGACTTTAGACATACCTTCATAAATTTTCGTCCAAAAATGTTCTAAATATTTACAGGTTATAAAATAATGTTCATAATCTTCCTCTGTCTTACAAAAATTCACAATGAAATAAAAGTATTTGTGTTGGAAGAACAAATTTCAGTAATTTCCATCTAAATATTTTTTATTTGTTTTCATCTAAAAAATCAAAAATGAAAATATATAATTGTTTTACATTTGGTATCTCCGTCATTTCTAATAATCTTATCTATTTGTTTATACCAATATATTTTTCTCCCTTTTCTTCAATAAGTGTATTATAAAACAATTTGTTTGACAATTTTGAAGTCTCAATGTAATTGTTTTTCCATATTAATTTATCTTTGAATATATTAACTGAACTTTTGATTGAACTCTCTGATTTTAGCGCATCAATCCATTTCTTTGGTATTGATTTTTTTAGTACATTAATTTCTGCAATCTAATTTGATTTATATTTCAATTTTTCGTAAATAAAGACCTCAGATATATTCCCCGTTTAGTTTATTATATCATTTACATATATTGAACCAGATTTAATCCAGTTTTCAAATACAATAGTTTTATTTTGAAAAACGATAAATTTATTACCCCATATAATTTGTTTTCTAACTTCTGTGAATGTAACAGGAAAATTTGTTTGGCCTCCTCCCACTTTATTCCAACATTTTATTACTTCTTTATAAAATAATGGTATTTTATTTTAAATACTCTATGTCTTTTTGCCCATTGTTGTTAAAACAGAAAATTAACCAATCGTGTCCAACCATATGAAAGTATTTGAGAGGAATAACTTTCCAATTTGGAACCCCTTTACTGTCTAATCTACTTACCCACATTGCCCTCAGTGATATAAAATAGCTTTTTATATCTATCATTTGTAATCCCCCTTCCCTGTATTGTTTAATTAAAAAATTTCTTTTAACTTTATCTGGTTTGTCATCCCATATGAACTTTAAGCATTTGCTTTCAATTTCTTTACAATAGTAATCAGGTTCTATAAAAGAACATGCCAAAAATGTAAAAAGTGGCAAAATTAAAGTTTTTATGATTAGGATTTTGCCAATCAATGTTACATTTCTCTTTTTCCAAGATGTAAATAACATATTCATTTTATTAAGTTTTGAATCCCAATTTAACTTTTCACATTCCTCTTGATTGTTTCCAAAATATATTCCCAATGCTTTGATAGGTTTATCCTCCCATTTGATTCCTGATACTTTGTCTTTACATGATTTCAACTTTCCAATCCACATAATTGCAGTTTTACTACGATTCAAAATTAAACCAGAAAATGTTCCAAAAATTTCAATTTCATTCATGGCAATATCTATATCATTTTATTCCTACAAAACAGAGTTGTGTCATCCGCTAATTGAGACATTTTTATACTGTGGTTCCTATTATCCAATTTAATAGTAATTCCTTTAATATTTTTATTATTTCTTAGTCGTAGAGCCATAATTTCTACAGACAAAACTATTAACAAAGCTGATAAAGGACACCCTTGACGTATTCCCCTTGAGTTTTTAAAAATTTCTGACACCCAACCATTATTCATAACACAAGTTTGAATATCTGTATAGAGCGTTTTAACCTAACGTATGAAAGATTCATTAAATCCGAAATTCTTTAAAGTTACCATCATAAACTCCCATTCAACCGAATCAAAAACGTTAACACTTAAAACTAAAGCACTAACAGTGCGAACTCTCAAAAAGAGTGACATTAGGTGCTCCGGAGGGGTAAGCATGCCCTGCTCTGTATAAAGCACTCGTCACAGTGTCAGTGGGTCGATCCAGGGCCTAGTCAGAATCGGTAATGTCAAATCCGGAAAGACGTAAATCTGGCTGAAAATATCACTTTCATTTGTGACACCGACATTTCATATTTATCTATGATGTCGTGGTGGCGGCCGTAGAATTTCTGAAGGTACGAAAGTAACAACGGCTGAACAAAGCCCTGACTCTGCAGTTTTTGTGACATTGCTAATGTTATTTCCCCAAAGTCACTGTATGAACTACAAGCTCTACAGTAACGAATTAATTGTGAAATGTACACTCCATATGTTTTGGGAGGTAGTT
The DNA here is from genome assembly GCA_002080025.1 of Modiolus philippinarum. Classification (NCBI taxonomy): domain Eukaryota; kingdom Metazoa; phylum Mollusca; class Bivalvia; order Mytilida; family Modiolidae; genus Modiolus; species Modiolus philippinarum. The sequence continues at coordinate 621 of MJUU01012656.1, read as the reverse complement.
ATATTGCTGCTGAGAAAGGAGAAGTTCACAATTTGGAAGTCAAAATCACTGCGTTGGTCATAAAACCTAGATTTCAGACGTCAATGTTCGCCAATGTATAAGAAAAGTCGCGGTATGAAGCAGAATTTAGTGTATCGGTTGTTTCTTTAATTTCAAGTTCACTTGGGCACATCCGAGGTAAATATTCGTTATATCTTGGGTTATTAAGAGCAAGTACATCGTACATCTGAAGCTGAAATTAAAAGCCTGGACCAGTTGTGTTCATTGTGTATTAGCCTTTGTATCAACTTTGCTTCATACGAAAAAGGGAAAGGTCAGCTAAAATTGTCGCACAATTTGTTTTCATAGGAATCCCTATTGTTTGTTGAAAAAAAAACGCGGCCTCCACATTCAACTGTTCTAGCATCATCTTTATCACGTAATTTTCACTGTATTTCTTGTTTGACTCAGTATTGTTCTTATCAAAATATGTTACATCTTTTCCTGTTACCAAATAACTAAATACCGAAGTTACTCATGTTACTGTGAATTTAATTTCTGCATATGCGCATTCCGACAACTTAAGTCTCTTCAGTGCATATAAAATCTAATCGTTTGGAAGACCATAACTTCAAAAATGAT
>MJUU01012655.1:364903-378635 GCA_002080025.1 Modiolus philippinarum | reverse complement strand
AATTGACATCATGGGGCCTCTTGTTTGCACCAAGACCAATATTGAAAATCCGAAAGCTTATTGCGCATCTGCAGACTATATGCAACAATTCTACAACAAAATTAAATCCCTAAATCCAAAAATGTAGGAGGGGTTTGAGTCACAAGAAAAGTGTGACGGACAGACGGACGGACGGACAGACGGAGGGTATTATATTATCCCCGAACTGCACTATCTATATTATGTAACAAGATTGCAACGCGTAGCCATATGTCCCCCATCGCACAAGAAACTTATAACCGTTTATACATGTATATACCTCATTAACAAACACACATAGTAATAGAGGAATCCCTGGAAATAAGATAATCAAAATCTGGCAAAATAACAGGAACTCCTATATATATGAAAATTACCTGATTTACAAGCAAAATCTCAAAAGTATCAAAACATTGGTTTCAAGAATGGTAAGATCCACGTCAAATTCATTAAGATTTATGACACATTGATCCTTTTCGTAGAAAGAACTTCAAAATCTTACCTATCTTGAATGTTCTTCATCATTAGACCATCCGCAGAACTAAAATTAACAGCAATTTTGTTATATTTTTTTACACAAATGGAACCACGAAATTGAATATCTTTCCTTCCAGAAAACATCGAGATTTGTGTTCTCGTAATGATCACATGAAAATCTTCAGTGATGACTACAACTGCAATGTCTTTAAATTTGTCTTTAACAAGGCCCATTTATCTAGAAGCGCTATCTATTTTTGCCCAAACTCATCACTGCAGCAATATAGAGAACAGGATAAGGTTATAAAATACATTTGTACTTAATCATGCAGTTTGTTGATATCTTTAAGTCACGAATGATACTAAACGTCTTTTTATTTTGAAAAATACTCCACTAAAGCAACAGGGTCTACCAAAAGTTAATCATGCGTAAATTGAAGGAAAGCGTGCTTCGATTCATACTTATAATATCAGTGGTGCAAAGCACAAGATTCAGTATAAATGTGGGTCTAAATTTAAAACTTTACTACTAGTAATCACTAGTAATCACGCGTAAAATATAGGTCAAGGTATCTTAAGTGTTACTGACTTCTTCAAAACTAACCCCAAAACAATACAAAAAAGAAAAACAGCTGACAACTGAAACAGCAGGAAATGGATATTTACTTTGTACATCAGTTTAGATAAATCGTATGTCCTTCAAAGTGAACGTTATTTCCTTTGAACTTCCAGTTGGTTGCAACTGTTTAATTAAATTATCGTATTAAAATTGATTTGTATTTGAACAGAAGTATTATCTTCAAGCTGCACTTATAAATTATTGTATCCTATTTTGGCATTGGCTTTTTTCAAAAAAGATCAATAATATACAGCTTTGCAATAAATATTGTTGATAATCTCATGCCACTTGAGCAGTTTCAAATTTATCTCAATTGATTTGGAATTAGACTATTGTCGACACTCTTGTCAATGAAAAGATCTGAACAAATTTTATATAATTTCAAGAAGTATTTGATATGTTTAATGGTCCAGCTTCAAATTGAAATGAACAATCTTTGTAAACGACCTCCATCACATCATTGCAGTGCAGTTAAGTTAGATTTACTGTACAAGTTTCAAAGCAGATGGGAACAAGAGAAGGGGCAGTCGGAAACGACAGCTAATCCCCTCGCCCGGTTGTTGAATGTTTGTCTAGTATTATAAGCACTCCACAAAGTTGTACCATTCAAAATCTGGCTTCTTACTTAAATCTGAGCCAATCATGTTGTGACCTTATTTCAACCAGGAGCATAATACCTATAGCAAATGCATCTACTGAAGAAAGATTTATCTTCTACAAGTTGTAGTATCTAAGACTGCTACACAAACTTTAACCTTATTCACTCATGCATGAAATGCAGTTCAAAGTGACCTATTTTTATATCCGGAGTTTTGTAACTTTACAAGATACATCTACATACAAAACATTAATCTTCTACAAGTTGTAGTATCCCAGATCTGGACTCTTACAAAAACTTTACATTTAAGTCACTCATGCATGAAATGTAGGTCAAAGTGACATAATTTTTATCTGGAGCTTCGTAACTTTACAAGAAGCATCTACATACAATATATTACTCCTCTAAGAGTTGTAGTATCCCAGATCTGGACTCTTACAAAAACTTTAACCTAAGTCACTCATGCATGAAATGTAGGTCAAAGTGACATTATTTTTATCTGGACTTTCGTAACTTTACAAGACGTATCTACATACACTATATTATTCCTCTGAGAGTTGTAGTATCCCAGATCTGGACTCTTACAAAAACTTTAACCCGAGTCACTCATGCATGAAATGTAGGTCAAATCCACGTCTTCTATTTATCAACCTCAAGTACTATTCAAGATGCATCCATGGACAAAACCTTGTCCATCTATGACTTGTTATTCAAAAGATATATTTTCTTATGTTTGAAAGAAATCATATTTATAGATATTACCAAAGCTTTTGATTCGGTTGAATGGGAGTTTGTGTTGGTAACTTTAAAACATTTCGGATTTAATGAATCTTTCATACGTTGGGTTAAAACGCTCTATACAGATATTCAAACTTGTGTTATGAACAAGAGCTGTCGCCGAATGGCGTCTAATCATACCCCTGCTCATTGCTCATTACAACATACAAAAGCTGAGAAATCCTTGACGAAAAATTTCAATATATGGCTATAACGGCAAAAATCGAAGTCATCAGCAAACAGGAAGTAGATGAGTGATGGACATGAAAAGGGGAGACACGGTATAACTTATCATACCAAAGCTTCAGACCAAATATCAAATCATTAGTACAAACACAAGCTGAGAAATCCTTGACGAAAAATTTCCATCTATGGCTATAATGGCAAAAAATCAAAGTTATCAGCAAACAGGAGGTAGATGAGTGACGGACTTGAAAAGGGGAGAAACGGTATAACTTATCATACCAAAGCTTCAGAACAAATATTAAATCATTAATACATACACAAGCTGAGAAATCCTTGACGATAAATGTCCATATATGGCTGTAATGGAAAAAATCAAAGTTATCGGCAAACAGAAAGTAGATGAGTGACGGACCTGAAAAGGGGAGACACGGTACAACTCATCATACCAAAGCTTAAGACCAAATATCAAATCATTACTACGTACACAAGCTGAGAGATCCTTGACGAAAAATTTCAATATGTTGGTATAAAGGGGAAAAAGTCGGTAAACAGGAAGCAGTATTTGCACAGGTCTGAAAATATACCCCACAATATGGCATGATCATACAAAGCTTCTGACAAAATTTCAGATCTGTACCTTTTACCATTGCTGAGATAAATGCGACGAAAATGTTACGGACGGACCCATACATACACCCACACACCCACCCACCCACGCACGCACGCACGCACACACAGACCGAAAACAGTTTACCCCTATCCCCGATGGGAAGCGGGGGTATAATAATGGTTGGGTGTCAGAAATTTTTAAAGACTCGAGGGAAATACGTCAAGGGTGTCCTTTATCAGCTTTGTTATTTGTTTTGTCTGTAAAAATTATGGCTCTACGACTGAGAAATAATAAAAACATTAAAGGAATTACTTTTAAATTGGATAATTGGAACCACAGTATAACAATTTCTCAATTAGCGGATGATACGACTCTGTTTTGTAGGAATAAAAATGATATAGATATTGCCATGAATGAAATAGAAATTTTTGGAACATTTTCTGTTTTAATTTTGAATCGTAGTAAAACTGAAGGGATGTGGGTTGGAAAGTTGAAATCATGTAAAGACAAAGTATCAGGAATCAAATGGGAAGATAAGCCTATCAAAGTATTGTAAATGTATTTTGGAAACAATCAAGAGGAATGTGAAAAGTTAAATTGGGATTAAAAACTTAATAAAATGAATGGTATTTACATCTTGGGAAAAGAAAAATTTAACAATGATTGGCAAAATCTTAATCATAAAAAATTTAATTTTGCCACTTTTTACATTTTTGGCATGATCTTTTATAGTACCTGATTGCTATTGTAAAGAAATTGAAAGCAATTGCTTTAAGTTCATATGGGATGACAAACCAGACAAAGTTAAAAGAAATTTATTAATCAAACAATACAGGGAAGGGGGATTACAAATGATAGATATTAAAAGCTATTTCATATCACTGAGGGCAATGTGGGTAAGTAGATTAGTCAGTAAAGGGGTTCCAAATTGGAAAGTTATTCCTCTCAAATACTTTCACATAGTTGGACGCGATTGGTTAATTTTCGTTTTTAACAACAATGGGCAAAAAGCGTAGACGTAGAATATTAATAAAATACCACTATTTTATAAAGAAGTAGTACAATGTTGGAATAAAGTGGGGGAGGCCAAACAAAATTTTTACATTCACAGAAGTTAGAAAGCAAATTATATGGGGGAATAAATTTATCCTTTTTCAAAATAAAACTATATATGTTGTATTTGAAAATTGGATTAAATCTGGTTTAATATATGTTAATGACATAATAAACGAAACGGGGAATATATCTGAGGACTTTATTTACAAAAAATTGAAATATAAATCAAATTGGATAGCAAAAATTAATGTACTAAAAAAATCAATACCAAAGAAAAGGATTGATGTATTAAAATCAGAGAGTTCAATCAAAAGTTCAGTTAATATATTAAAAGATAAATAAACATGGAAAACAATTACATTGAAACTTCAAAATTATCAAACAAATTGTTTTATAATACATTTATTGAAGAAAAGGGAGAAAAATCTATTGCTATAAACAAATGGATCAGATTATTAGAAATGAGAGAGATACCAAATGTTAAACAATTATATATTTTCATTTTTAATTTTTTAGATGAAAACAAATAAAAAATGTTTAGATGGAAATTACTTCAATTTGTTGTTCCAACACAAAAACTTTTATTTCAATGGAAAATAAAAGATAATTTAGTATGCAATTTTTGTAAAATAGAGGAAGATTATGAACATTATTTTATAACCTGTAAATTTTTGGAGGATTTGTGGACGAAAATTTATGAAGTTATATCTAAAGTCAAATTGAAATTTCAAATAACACTTAAACATATAGTTCTTGGATATAAGATGACAGATGACAAATATTTTGGTTTAAATTATTTTCTTACAATTATTGGTTTCTCTATTTACAAAGCTTATTATATTTCTGGGCAGAAAACCAAACAAATTAATGTGTATCATTTTTTTGTAAATGAATATAGCAAAAGACTTAGAGTTAAAAAAGGCAATACCGGTAGTTATATGCTTAAAGCAATTCGGGATAATATTTTATGCATTGTTGGTTTTTCTTAATTATTTATAGTATGAATTATCTCAATTAATGTGATAAAATTGTAGTTAAATTCTTTATTTCTATTAGTTTATATACTTTTATGATATTTAAATACTGATTTCTGCCATGGGTGATCATTGACTAGTTCACAGGGTTCATTAAGAGATGCTTGGACTCTTGATGTAAAATGTAACAAGACTATTTGTGGAAATAAAAAATACCTTGGTGTTAAAATTTTTTTGAAAAAGTTTGAACGGACAGACAAAAGGACGAACGGACGAACGGACTAACGGACTTCGTTGGGGGAGGGGATACAAATTTTTTTCCCATATGGGCCAATATTAAGGACATTACCTACATCAGTATTCTAAAGTTTGGTTGAATTTGCTTCAATGGAGTAGGATGGACAGATGACGGAGAAAAGTGATGACAATAGCTCACATCGTTAGGGTCAGATTACTTAAACTACTAGTAAGTGTTGTCAATTTTCAAAGCGACTGCATATTTCGACAAACTATGTCCCATAAATTTCAAAAAGAGGCCGCATATTTCGACAAATTATGTCTCACCCGTTTACCAAGAGACCGATTTTCGACGAACTATGTCTCACCAGTTTTCCAAGAGGCTGAATATTTCAACAAAGTATGCCTCGTCAGTTTACTTAGAATATTGAAAACAAAAAAAAGCACGCCAAAGGTTGAGAACGGAAATATATGCCAATATTGAATTAGTGTTGAGTTGCTACAGGACAATACTGCAATGGAAGGGGAGGTTTGACGTACTATCAAACCAGTTCAACCCACCATTTCTTTTGATATGCCTGTACTAAGTCAGGACCATTTCACGATTTTGATAATTATCAGAAGATAAAGTGAATAAAATGAATTTAATTCTTGTAATATTAGTATGATTCTCGTGCAAAACGAATGTAAAAGCAAAAGTTTCGAAATTTTAGGACTGAATAGAATAAAACTATATGATGGAATTTGATTATGATAAGGATTTTAGATACCAGGAAATCTTTGTTATGGTAGAACTTTAATTTTGTTGGAACTGTGGTAACTTTCTTACCATGGACTAGAGAACACCATTCTTAGATTCCATATGATCGGTCTAGCAAAATTGAATCTTTTTTAAGATATTTATTGTATTTAAAGACAATTTGCATATTTCAAAAGTTTTATTTCATTTGAACAAGAGTAGACCCTAATAGATGTCTCGCCCGTCCCTTGTTGGCATCTGAATTGATGTTTTAAACAATAATTGACCTAATCAGAAAAACTAAATATACTCACTAAACTGTGAAATTTAATTCACTGACAAAAGCTATATAGCAGGCCCATTATATACTGTCCAAGACCAACCCATATACAAAATATCATTGATCTAAAACAAATACATACTGAGAAACTTAACATGCTCACTAGACCAATGAAATTGAGGTCAAAGACAAAAGTCATATGCCAGTCTGACATATTCTACCCAAAACCAAGCTTATTACTAAATATCATTGACCTACCACTTATAGTAGTTGAGAAATTAACCTAATCAGAAAAACTTATCGTGGTCACTAGACCGTAGAACTGAGGTCAAAGACAAAAGTCATATGCCAGACTGGCATGTACTACCCAAGACCAACCTACATATTAAATATTATTGACCTACCACCTATGGTTATTGAGAAATTGACTTAAAGAAACTTAACGTGGTCACTAGGCCATGAAATTGGGGTCAAGGACAAAAGGCTTATGCCAAACTGGCATGTACTACCCAAGACCAACCTAAATGATAAATATTAGGGACCTACCACTTATAGTTATTGAGAAATGAACTTAATCCGACAAACTTAACATGGTCACTAGACTGTGAAATTGAGGTCAAGGACAAAAGTCATATGCCAGACTGACATGTACTACTGAAGACCAACCTACATACTAAATATTATTGATCTACCACCTATAGTTATTGAGAAATGGTTTTAATCACACAAACTTAACGTGGTCACTAGACAATGAAACTGAGGTCAAGGACAAAAGGCATATGCCAGACTGACATGTACTACTCAAGACCAACTTATATACCAAATATCATTGACCCACCACTTATAGTTATTGAGATATGGATCTAATCAGAGAAACTTAACGTGGTCAATAGACCGTAAAATTGAGGTCAAGGACAAAAGTCATATGTCAGACTGACATGTTTTACTCAAGACCAACCTATATACAAAATATCATTGACCTACCACTTATAGTTATTGAGATATGGATCTAATCAGAGAAACTTAACGTGGTCACTAGACCATAAAATTGAGATCAAGGACAAAAAGGCATATGCCAGACTGACATGTACTACTCAAGACCAACCTATATACCAAATACCATTGACCTACCACTCATGGTTATTGAAATATGGATCTAATCAGAGAAACTTAACGTGGTAACTAGACCATGATATTGAGGTCAAGGACAAAAGTCATAAGCCAGACTGACATGTACTACTCAAGACCAACCTATATACCAAATATCATTGACCTACCACTTACAGTAATTGAGATATGAATCTAATCAGAGAAACTTAACGTGGTCACTGGACCATGCAATTGAGGTCAAGGTCACATGATTTTATGTCCTTCAGGAAGCACTTGATTAGTACTACTACTGGTCCAAATATGATGTTCCTACATCAAAGGGTTTTCAAAATATCCTGTATTATAGTAAAAGTTAACGCAGTCGCCGTCGCCGTAATACTTTGCACGCCTATGTCTCGCTTTCGCGACTTTCGTCGCGGGCGAGACAAAAATGAGTTAACATTGAATTTCTAGGTCGAATTTTAACCTAGATTACCCAGACATCTAAACATATGAACTGAAATTTTGAAGCTCCAGGCATTTATGGTCACAAGGTACTGTAGAAAGTATTTTGTGTCTAGAATTATTTTTATCAAGTCCTCAATTCTGACTATCGCCCAACTCCTTGTTTGTGCAATCAATTTAAGAGGACTACAAGAATTGTCAAACATTACTCTCATATCTGTTAGAATTTTGAAGATTCATAATTACAAAACAAAAAATGATATGTACAATATAACTTTATTTTATACTATATGGAAAGGGGACAGAGAAAGGGGATATTTGGGTACCCATAAACAGGTTAAACCTACTGCTGGCTTTTGTTAGTGCCGGTTCAAGTCCCGAGTCCTAAGTTTCCTATCGTTGTTTACGTGATTTTCCTGTGTAATTCCCTGACAGATTGTAGCAGGTAATGGTAATTGTCAGCCCTTGTAGATGTTTCCTGTTATTCCTTTTTTATTCCATTCATTAAATGTCATTGGAAAAAAGCATTTTCAATTTTTGCTTTAAGTTCCTTGGTTTTATATTTACTCAATTAAAATCATGATTTTTTTATATGTAGTAGGACTACATTTTCTTTAATTCAATTTGATGTCTGAAATCTACAATAGAACAAAATTTATAAGAAGATCAAAGGAAAAAAGACATATATTATATTCGTTTCCACTTGCCCTTGAACTTTCAGTGTTGCAGTTTTTAATTCAGTCATGATATTAAAATCGACTTGTACTTGACCTCACAAGTGTAATGATTATGTAAAACAAGTTTTTGACAACTTTTTATATTCAAATTTAGTCTTTGCCTTACGAAAATATCTAACTTGAAAATTCAAATGTGTTATTAAAGTGAATTAATTAAGAAATGTATTATTGCAAGCGGGCTCTATGCGAATTAGAACATGGTCAGACCTTATATTTGTCAATATCTTATACCGAGCGATAGCGAGACAAATATAAGGTTTGACCATGTTCTAATTCACATAGAGCCCAATTGCAATTCTAATATATTTAACAAGATTTTGAAAATTCGAAACGGCTCTTAGAGGACAATATTGGGTAAGACACCAGAAATAAAATATGTCAGAAAACTGCCTACAAAAACACATAAATTGACATAGAGAAATCTATATTCGTTATTTTATTTCATTTAATACAAGTTAATCTGTTAAAAAATATATAATACAGATATTTTAAAATTGAAGCCGGCGGCGGGAACAAGTACGAGCTAGTTGAATTTCTAGTTTATATGACTGCTTGGTTAAGTTATATTTCAAGCAACAAAAAAAGAATAGGAATAATACTCATATTTATGATTTCATCAACGCTGACAATTTAAAAATTTTATATTTAAATTGTGGAGCATAATATGTTACATACTGAATTTAGAGCATATGTTTATAAAGCAAAAGCTGAGAAGATCGACCGTCATATTCAGGTGGCGTGTGTACATTGGCAACATGAGGGGTTCAGTAATTAAAAAAGAAGATAATTTTGATAATAATATTGAGTGAATAAAATGCGAAACTGTACATTACGAATGTCCTTTTGTGAAAAAATATACGCATGTGCTAAAAAATATTGTTGGAATTAGAGCATAGCTTTGTTTCCAAAGCGAAAAAAGAGCGCCATATTAGAATATGGAAAAGATCACAGGAAACATCTACAATGGCCCCATTCACTATAAGCCCTTTCAAATTTTTCTGCATTTTATTCAAGTTTTACTATTATTGATACTGGACCTACCTAAAGAAAACAAACATTAATGTATATTATAAAATGGCATTGGAAAAAATAAAGTTGGGATGTTAGAATTTATAAAGGGTATAGTTTTTTTTTCATAACGTCCATTGTTAAACCATTCAATCGGGTGACCATATTTGTAGTTGGATTAGAACAGAAGGATCAATCTTTGTTTGGAACGTTTCTATCATTTCTGTAAAATCTAATTTAATTTGCTTTATTGGTTTCAGATGACTGAAATATGACTTTCCGTAGAATCCAATGTTAAACAAGTTCTGTGATGACGGCCTCGGTTTTGGTCGGCCCGGCCTGAACGAAATCAGCAATCTTTTCAAGTTAAATTTGCATCCACAGTTATTTATAGAGCTGATGATGAAAATAATGTATTTTTGTGGTGTCTAAAGTTAAAATATGTTCCGCGATGGCAGCTATATCTTTCTATCGAAGAAAATTAAAACTAAAGTTAATATGGCCTAATGGGCCACTGATATCTGCCGCCCCTAGTTCGTCGTGAATTTTCTATATAAAAAATCTGAAAAAAGGAATTATTCGAAAAAAATACATATCTACAACATGTAATTAAGCTCCTGAATACTAGGAAGTTTCATGAAATTCGAATCAGAGGTTTATGAGGAGTAGTGGATAACAGCTTTTGGCATTGAATTAAAATGACAAAGCCTAAAACTTCTTAAAACTCTGTAAAAATATTGGAAAAAAGAATTCAAATTGCACATCAACAAAATGTAATTAAGCTCGTGCATAAGTTTCATGAAATTCTAATCAGTGGTTTAGGAGGAGTAGTGAATACCAGGTGGTCACTGTATGGTTTGCATTGAGCTAAAATGACAAAGTCCAACAATCCAAATCATGTAAAAAATCTTGAAAAAGAATTATAGTAAAAAATATACATAGTGCACATCTATAATATGTAACAGAACTCCTCCATAAGGTTCATAAATACCAAGTAGTGATTTAGATAAAGTAGTGGATGCTAGATAGTCACCATATGGTTTGCATTGAGCTAAAATGACAAAGTCCAAAACATGTCAAAAATCATGAAAAAGGAACTATTTTTGTTTTTTTTTTTTGTACAGAAAGACGGACGGAACGACGATCAATTTTGTCGGATCGGATTGTTTATATCGGCAAACGAATATCGAATCAAAAATGAGGAAATGAGGAATTGAAAAATCAAAATCCAAAATCATGGCAATTCACATCCAACAGTCGAATTGAGACAGCATGACAAAGACATAACAAATAAACAACAAGAGGCTCTCAAGAGCCTGTATCGCTCACCTGGCCCTTGATTAACATAGACATTTTATGTTAAAGAGCCCTTATATATAATTAAACTATAAATCCAATATCCCTAATTAGTTAAAGGGGAGAAGACCTCTGTTAGTTTAACATTGGACCCCACGGGAAACACTAAGTTCCCCGCTGGCTGCCATGTTGGATATCGTGCTGACCTGAAAAACACCTTTTTGCAAGGGACCACTCAATGACTATTGCGGCCAAGTTTTGTTCCAATTGGCTCAGTACATTCAGAGGAGAAGATCTTTGAATGTATTTTCCCATAGGGTCCAATGTTAAAACTATGTTCCCCACTGGCCGCCATGTTGGATATAGTGCGATCCTGAAAAACACCTTTTTTGCAAGGGACCACTTAAGGACTATTGTGGCCAAGTTTGGTACCAATTGGCTCAGTAGTTTCAGAGAAGAAGATCTTTGAAAATGTTTTCCCATAGGGTCCAATGACAAAACTATATTTCCCGCTGGCGGTCATCTTGGGAATTGCGCGGACCTAAAAACACCCTTTTTTGTAAGGGACCACCCAAGGACTATTGTGGCCAAGTTTGGTTCCAATTGGCTCAGTAGTTTCAGAGAAGTGTTTTCCCATAGGGTCCAATGTTAAAACTATGTTTCCCGCTGGCGGCCATCTTGGAAATCGGGCGGAACTAAAAAACACCTTTTTGTAAGGGACAACCCAAGGACTATTGTGGCCAAGTTTGGTTCCAATTGGCCCAGTAGTTTCAGAGAAAAAAACTTTGAAACGTTTTTTTCCATAGGGTCCAATGTTAAATTTTGGTCCCAGCTGGCGGCCATCTTGGATGACGTACAGACCTGAGCGACACAATTTTTAAAGGGGACCACCCAAGGACTATTGTGGCCAAGTTTGGTTTCAATTGGCCCAGTGGTTTCAGAGGAGAAGATCTTTGAATGAAAAGTTTACGGACGGACGGACGGACGGACGACGGACGCAAAGTGATTGCAAAAGCTCACCCTGGCATAGCCAGGTGAGCTAAAAATGAACAAGAACGCCACAAAACATTTTTTGAATTGAGCAAAAGACAAATATACACATCATTCAAGTTCCGTGTAGTTTTATTTGCATCAATAGTTTCAAAAAGACGGATTTTCCTATAGGGTGCGATATTACTTCAAACACTTTCTTTCTATATCGTTACTTCAATATCTGTTTTATAAGGAACCATGAACGCATATTAATAATTAACTAAATACCGAAGTTATTGTAATATAAGTAATCATACATTGAACCAACTTATATGATTATTTAGATAGTGTCAAAAATGGTTGAACGGTGCGGCCTAACAGCCGCTTACCGTTCAACGATTTTCGACACTATCTAAATGTTAGTTGGTTCAATGCATTATAACATTTTTGTGCGGTTATGCGAACCTTAGTCTGTGTTTTACCAAGAAACGATAATTACAAAATGACCTACATCTAACTACATAATTCTACACATAAACGCCATGTCGATTGACCGCGTAACCTGAGCAATGAACAGCCGAATGATTTATTGACTTTTCATGTATAAAGATTCATTGGCGGATCCAAAGGGGGGTCCGGGGGTTTGAACCCCCCTTTTTTCTGGACAATCATGTATTATTTACTGAATATCCAGGTGTTTTAGTAAGATAATACCCTAAAAATTTTCGCGCTTCGCTACGCTCGGCGAAATTCCCCTACATTTTAAATTGGAACCCCCCTTTTTAAATTGTCGGGATCCGTGCCCGAGATTGAACCAGTAAATGACGTTTTCGTAATACATCGAGCGAAAACCTTTGTAAATGAATGCAAATAAAATATTTCATATAATTTACATGTTATTCAAAGTATAGCTGTATTTCATATTTTAATTTTTAATGTAAATATCAGGCTGAAATTAGTGTTACATAACGTGGAAGTAAACTATGTTTAATTTCGATATGTTTATTTATCCATGCTTACTGATCATGAATGTTTGTGAATTTTGTCTTTATGTTCAATTCTTATATGTACGCTTTTGAATGACTTTGGTCTAGGTGAAACACTACATTATCATGATTATTATGATTTTCATGTTGTGTGGGGCGGACAAGGTTTTTTAGAAGGTGGTTAATCAGCCAATAGAATCCAAGTTTACATCCGTATAACCGCACAAATTTTTATTTTCTGCACTGCGCATTTCGACAACTTATGTCTCTTCGGTGCAGATAAAATCTCAACGTTTAGACATTTGTGCTCAAGGTTAACTAAGAAGTCAAAACGACATCCCTAATGTTTAGTGCATAAATAAATGCACCCCCAACACACACACACACACACACACACACACACACACAAAATAAATGCAAAATAACATGTTCCGATGAAAAACACGCGTCATCTGTGCTGCAAATGAGTTATTTAAGTCTTTGGAAGCCTTTCGTATCCATAAAATGATATTACTGGATGTAAAACATGATACACTGAATGTTTGTTAGGATTCTGAATTACAGTTAACAACTGACACACGATGCATAACAAGAAGACCGAAGATATG
>MJUU01012655.1:347211-364119 GCA_002080025.1 Modiolus philippinarum | reverse complement strand
CCCAAAAGCATGGCATAACAGGGGCAATAAAAATAAACCCAAAAGCATGGCATAACAGGGTCAATAAAAATAAACCCAAAAGCATGGCATAACAGGGGCAATAAAAATAAACCCAAAAGTATGGCATAACAGGGGCAATAAAAATAAACCCAAAAGCATGGCATAACAGGGGCAATAAAAATAAACCCAAAAGCATTGCATAACAGCGGTAATAAAAATAGACCAAAAAGCATGGCATGACAGGGGCAATAAAGATAAACCCAAAAGCATGGCATAACAGGGGCAATAAAAATAAACCCAAAAGCATGGCATAACAGAGGCAATAAAAATAGAGATTGACATGACAAAGAAAACAGAAGAATGCCACAAAACTAATTTCTGATAAGATGTCATCTTTACTGCTAATTACTTTCGCTATTTTCTCGTTATTTCAGATATTGTTTAAAAAAGTAAAATTGAAGCTTTCAAATTCAAAAATATAATGGATGTTTCGTGCATTTGAGCTATTTGGACTATATGAACCTTTTTTTGTTTCTGCTATATTTTATTCATAATCAAAAGCAAACCTGAACCATGTAAACCTTGTACTTTTTGCATGGTTAAATGAAAACACAAAAGTCAAATACGAAAAAAGTATGATTTGCAATAATTTTAAAAAATTGTCAGAGTTTGTCATGAAAATTTGAAGCATAAGGATCATATGAAAGTGTGGTTGTAACCTGACTTTGCAACTATGAAGGAGATGTACGAATTTTAAATTATTTAAAAATACAAATTATTAACTTTCTAATGCAAAACGATGTGGTCAGCAACTCAACCACCTATTGGATAAAGCAAAAAATGCTTTGTAAACCTGAGACATGTAATACTTGTTCTCAACACAAAACACAAAGTAAAATACGAAAAAAAATATTTTATTTACAATAAAATTGTTTAAAAAAATTTATAAAGTGCTCATTCCTGGTGTTGAGATCAGTTTGGAGGTCTTGATTACATAAAAACCTACGACCTAGCAATTAAATTACCAAACTTGCAGTTATCTTGCAAGCCTTACAAATATTTACATTAGCAAGAGGGTGGTAAAGGGTTATTATCGTACAACGCACATGCCCATTTTTATTTTTCGTACATCGTACAAGACCTTTATTATTTCGCGTATATTCGTACAAAAGCATTCATCGTACAACGTTCACACCAACTTCGATTTTTGGGCTATTTTTGTACATCGTACAAGCCAATTTTTATTTTTTAACAGACAAAAAAAAGAGGAAATTCGAAATTCAAAAATAAAAAAAGAACAGAAAAACAGAGGAAACACATATGGGGACAACATGACAATGATACAACTGAACAAGGTTGCAACAAAACTGTCGTAGTGCGACAGTGTTTTACCAGCAGACTACACTCCTTGAGCTAGCCGGCAGTCTAGTGGTGAGCACTCCTTGACCCATCTTTCAAAATTACGTCTTGTACCCCTTTTTCTTTTCAAGATTGTGGTAGTAGTCTACCTGTATTGGGTTTTATTCGTATGTTCACTATACTATACTATAGGGAAACGGGACAGATAAAGGGGGAGGTTTGGGTACCCATAAACCGGTTTATCCCTACCGCTGGCTTTTGTTAGTGCCGGTACCAAGTCCGACTGTCCCCGAGTTCCTATCATTGTTTACGTTTGTCTTTTGTATTTTTATTGTGGGTTTTTCTGGTGCAGTTCCTTGTTAATTTGTGGCATGTGACTATGTTTTTCGGCATTGTAGGTGTTTCCTGTTATCTTTTTTATTCTATAACAATGAGAGGATATGGAGTAAATGCACATAAGACAAAGTCTATACAGATACATGATTAAACGAAGCAATGGAACAACGCTTTTATTGTTGTTCTTCATCTTGAAGTCACCTTGGGACCAACAACAATGAGCTACTCATATCTCAGAGCATGATGAAGACGGTCCCTAGTATCGTAAACCCAAACAAAGCATGGAGATATCATTAGTGCTCTAGAGTTCACTTACACATAGAATATAAGTTTTGACCTGTCATCTGTTGCAATAATGTTTAAAGATCATATTTTTTCAAAACTTTTTTCAAAATGAATAATTTTATTTCAAATTTTATCCTAAACCAGGAAGAATATGATGACTCAAATTCATAATTTCAAGTAAACTCTAATGCCAAATTAAATAGGAAGGTATATACACTTTTATCTTTTCCAACGGAATTCAATAGGGAATAATTGTTAGGATAAGAAAATAAATGAAAGTCAATAGATTTGTTTACAAACTATTAACTTAATCAGACTTCGAACATATATATATATATCATTAAAGTTTACTACTTGTAGTACTATTATGTAAAAAACTCAAATTTACAGAAAAAATGTATGCTGTTTTGTACACTGTTCGTGGTTATATGAACAAAAGTTAATTTCAAGTTGTACTATAGTATGCGTGTTATAAAAGATCATATTAATAAAGGGCTACGCCGAGCGCAGCACGATACGACCGCAGCATGTCGACCACTGAAATTAGAACAAGTGTAATTGAAAGTGAGTGTGGACATAGTTAAGACCTTGACACAATAATTACATGGACACAATAAGGAGATTGACCCAGTAATTAGCTGGACACAAACTAGGGAAAATGAAAATTAGCCCTTATGACTCCTTATGGTTCTTCTTTGACCCCTTATAGCTCGGAAACGGTAACAGCTACGCCAAATCCATCGACATACTACTGAAAGCATATATATCAAGAGGAATTCAAGGAAAAAATTCCATCGAAATCCAATGAAAAATAAAAATTTCAGGTATTCTGCAAATTTGCAGTTTTGCCCCTTTTGAACCCTAATAGCTCGGAAACGGTAAGAGCTACGCTAAATCTGTTGTTTTACTACAGAAAGCTTATATCAAAAAGAACCCAAAGAAAAAAATCCATCGAAATCCGATGAAAAATTAAAATTTTAGGTAATCTGCAAAACTGCAGTTTTGGCCCCTTAGAACCCCTAAAGCTTGGAAACAGAAGAAGCTACTCCAAATCTGTTAACATACTGCTAAAAGCTTATTTCAAGAGGAATCCAAAGAAATAAATCCTATCGAAATCCGATGAAAAATATTAATTTTAGGTAATCTGCAAATTTGCAGTTTTGGCCCCATTGACCCTTTATAGCTCCGAAACAGTAAGAGCTACGCCAAATCTGACAGCTTATATCAAAAGGAATCTAAAGAAAAAAATCCCATTAAAATCCGATGAAAAACAAAAATTGGCAGATACTGAACATTTGCAAGAAAAAATCGAGAGTAATGTTCAAGTTGGTATCACATGCAAATTTGGCAATGTCTACAACACACAATTGCAATGTCTTTTAAGTTTGTACGATAAACTTACCTATAAAATTCGTAAACAAGACATATTTATCTAGAAGACGCTATCTATATTGCCCAAACCCCTATCACTGTAGCAATATTGAAGACATTCAAATTCTTACAAATTTGTACAAAATCAGTTGCCAAATGCTGAACGTGTAAAATATAGGTCAAGGTATACAAAATGGCATTTCCTTCTTTAATACTATTTAAAAGCAATAGTAAAATAGTTAAAAATACCATTGACATACCAATGACATTTCTTTAAGAAAATTGTTTTGTGATTTTTCTCCCGTTCTTGAATTTCATAGATGTACGATTAATGAATATCAAAACTAAATAAGTATTATTGATAAAGAACAAGAAACAAGAAATGGACGTCGAAATTAAACGGAAGGCTTTCAATAGTCTGTATCACTTATCTGGACTATGCCTGACAACATAAAGGGAACACTCAGGGACTATTATTATCAAACTTGGTTCTAAGTATCACAATTTCAGTGACCAAACTCTTTGAATGTGTTTCCATGTGGTCAAGTATTAAGGGACCGACCATTTAACTTGAAGGGGGGGATGCTATGGTTTTTTCCTAAAAAAATATTTTGGATCTGATCTTATGTGAAAAAAATATTTTGGCTGCCACAATGATGAAAAAAAAATTTCTGAATGAGGCTTTCTGCCTAAAAAAATAATGTTAATTTTGAAAAAAAAAAATATTTTGTTGATACACGTGAAAAAAATAAATAATTTTTTTTTCTGTCCAGAAAAATACCATAACATTTGGTCGGTCCCTAAATTGTATTCTCATCTTGCGGTCATCCTGAATGATGTGTGGACCTCTCAGACAATTTTTGGATATGGATCGTCTAGAGGCCATTGTGACTAAGCTTTGTTCTAATTTGACTGGTAGGTTCTGATACCGTAGAATGTTTTTTCCACAGAGACCAATGTTCAATGAGCCCTGAATCAATATGGAAAGTACAGATTTGCGTGGGTGTGGACACAATACGATTAAATGATATAATCCTCAAGAACTATTTTTCACAAGGGTTCCAATAAAAATATTAGTCGAAATCAGAACATTAATCCTTTAGATTTTATCTGCACTGAAGAGACATAAGTTGTCGAAATGCGCATATGCAGAAAGTAAATTCACAGTAACTTCGGTATTTAGTTATGTGTTACCACTGGGTCGATGCCACTGCTGGTGGACTGTTAGTCCCCGAGGGCATTCACCAGCCCAGTAGTCAGTACTTCAGAGCTGACCCGAAAGCCGATTATTTTTTGGAACCTTACAATATCTAAATTTTTGTACATTTTCTTTAAAACTAAGGAGTATCTCCCTCAAGCAAAGCTCTGTCCTTAGCTGATTTTGGCTTTACATTTAGATCATATTGGTTATTTTTTCTCTTTTTTTTAAATATCTTCGGGTTTATGGTCTACCAAACGTTTAAATTTTATCTGCACTGAAGAGACATAAGTTGTCGAAATGCGCATATGCAGAAAGTAAATTCACAGTAACTTCGGTATTTAGTTATTTGGCCTTTTTGACACAAAAATCATATGTGTTAGAGAAATTTCTTTAAAAAATTTTGCAAACAACTTATCAAGAGGATTTCAATGAAAAAATGTTTCTCTCCCACAGCTTTATTTCACGATATCCATCCTTTGAATTATATCTTTGAAAAATTGTTCTAGTAAAAAAAAATCATTGCAGAAGAAATAAACAAAAAAGTCAAATTACCTCCCATTCACATGATGAAATGGGGATTCATGATCAAATAATAATTTCAACACAAATATAAATAAGGACACAGCTGTCAACTGAACCAAATGGGTAAAAGAAGAACATTTACTAAGTACTTATGATTTTCCGATATATCAAATGCCTCTCGAAGTGAACTTAATTTGCTTTGAACTTCCAGTTGGTTGCAACAGTTAAATTTCATCATCGTATTAAGATCGATTTGTACTTGAGCAGAAGTGTTATGTTCAAGCAAATCTAATGTAGTGAGCTAATCAATGTATTCCGTCTAGGCTTTAGCTTTTTGAAAAGATTTATAAAATAGAGATTTCAATATGTCACTTCAGCAGTTTCAAATTAATCCTAAATTAATTTGGATTACACTCTTCTCTATCTAAAGAGTACATGAGACTTTGGTCTGGACATATAAGTGTTTAATATATTAAAATTGTCCAGCTGGTGTTGTCGGAACTATGTAAATAAGACATAGTACATGAGGCTTCGTTCTGGACATATAAGTGTTTAAATTAAAATTGTCCAGCTGATGTTGTGAACTATGTAAATAATACAGCACTAATGTTTACGGTTCTGCCTTCGTTTAAGGTTGATTGCAATTTAAAAACAAGCAGAATTTCGTAAAACCCTCTTTCATCTGAAAGAAGATTAGAGGAAACATTTAGCACAATAGTAATTTGTGTACTCTCTACAAAATAAATATGGATGTCACTTGGAGAAGTAATCTCAAGAAATACACAAGTAGAATGCAAAAGCCCTATTACCTACCTAAAAACGCATGGGTGTTCAATGGAACACATGTGTCGCCTGCACTATTCCTGTTTCCTGAATTACAAAGTCAATGTTGCACATTCACATTACATGCATTCCTTCAAGTTTGGTAGAAAAATACAGAGCAGAGTTGGGGGATAATGGAGGCATACCCCAAGACTTGACAATCTAAATTACAAGTTCAGTGATAATATGGAATTCCGGAATCAAATGGAAAGAAAACTAAAATGTATGGTGCACATCTACAATATACACTGAAACATTTCTGCAAGTTTGGTTAAACAATATAAAGCTGTTTAGGAGAAGTTATGGATATATCCTAGGCTCTAAGCTGAAATAACAAAGTATAGGTCTAGTGACTTGAAAATTTAACATACATACTAGCCTCTCACTGATACTGTCGATGTCTACTGAAATATATGATTCTTGACTAAATCCTGCGGAAAGTTTGGAGTTTGATTTTTCTTCCGTAGTGCGACAGTGTTTTACCAGCAGACTAGGCTCACTTAGCTAGCCGGCAGATTAGCGGCAAGCACCCCTTGACCCATCTTTCAAAATTACGTATTGTCATATTCTCTCCTTTCAAGATTGTGGTCATGGAGTTAGTAGTCTACCTGTATTGGGTTTTAATCGTATGTTTACTATACTATAGGGAAACGGGACAGATAAAGGGGAGGTTTTGGTACCCATAAACCGGTTTAACCCTACCGCTGGCTTTTGCTAGTGCCGGTACCAAGTCTGGCTGTCCCGAGTTCCTATCGTTGATTACATTTGTCTTTTGTCTTATTTTTGTTTTTCCTGTGTAGTTCTCTAGCAGATTGGCATGTAATTATAATTTTCAGCCATTGTAGGTGTTTCCTGTTGTCCTTTTTATTTCATTTAAAATTTTGAGCCATACAGACAGACGGACGCAAGATGACGGATAGTGATCCCTATATGTCGACCCTGCACAAATATATAATAAATGTTCCAAACATAGCAGAAATGTTATATATTATGGTGTTTCTTGAAACTTCCACCGTCTAACCGCAAGGACTCACATTTGAATATTAAGGCCCTTCAACTTACTATCAAGAGATTATATCCATTGATCCAAGGGTTTTAAAGAAGATGTGATTTGAGAAACACTTATGCTCCAAACAGCATCTAAGAAGAAACTTATCCCATCACTCACATGCCTTTGAAGCTAGTTGTAATACCAAATGGTAGTTAATGTGTCTAAATACACTGTAAAGTCTAAAATAAGACATTAAAGTAAGACATAATCAAAATCTAAATGAAAGAATGCTAAACAAAATTTATTTTTTAGAAAGTAAAGTGCCGAAAGGTCAAGATCACAAGGTCAAATGTTCTGGTAAAAACTGAAAGGTCTTGCACAAGAAATACACATGATATAAGAAAGCCTTATCACTAACCATTCAAAGGTTATACTCAATGTTAAACGTTCTATTATCTTTCACATGCCAAAGTCAGTTATCAATTTCAAATATTCTGGATCCGTTTGAAATGCTTTGTAACACATAATAAATATTGCAAAATATGAAAGCTGTATCATTTACCATTCAAAAGGTATATATCTAATGTGAAAGACAGACGGATTGAAAACTATATACCCTCCTATATAATTTTTGATTATCAGTGCATAAAAGGTAGGTTATGTTATGATCAAGAAAGTCAAATATCTTTTTAACAATTAAAATGATCTTGCCACAAGAATTATACAGATGAAACATGAAAGCCCTATCAATTCCAATTCAAATTCAAATTATCATAATGTCACATACCAATGTAAAGGTCATGAGGTCAAATATTCTAATACAAATTATAACTATAATTATTACAACTACAGGGAACACACATGTCAAAATGAAAGCCCCTTCACTTGCCATTCAAAAGACATAACCAATGTTAAAACTTTGCGGGTTAATTGAGAGCCAGAACAAAACCAATGCATGACGAGTCCTAGATGATCTGTGACATAAAATAAGAACAGAAAAATAGAGTGATCTATAAAGTAAAATTAAACAAGAGTCTACTAACAAACAATCTTTATGTTTTATTTAGATATTGTCTTATTTTTCCAGGCACAGCTAATCCCCTCGCCTGTAGCAATTAAATTTCCAAATTCAGTTAAAGTTTCAAAATACTAATTCTCAAAAGCAGTATCACTTCATGAGGCATCCACTGACCTTAGATGATTGATGAAGTATCTCAAATATGAACCTTAACACAGACTATAACCCGAGTCATTGAAGTATAAAATGTAGGTCAGGGTGACCCAATTATTATCTGAAGCAGCACCATTCTCCAAGACGCATCCACTGACCAAAGATGATTGATGTGCCACATGTAGTTTCTCAGACATGAACCTTAACACAAACTTTAACCCAAGTCATTGAAGCGTATAATGTAGGTCAGAGTGATCCAATTATCATCTGAAGCAGCATCACTCTCCAAGACGCATCCACTGACAAAAGATGGTTGATGTGCCACATGTAGTTTCTCAGATATGAACCTCAACACAAAATTTAACCTGAGCTGGGACGAATGGACAGACACTCCAACAGACGGACGGGCCAGTTGCTAAATCCCCTCCCCAACTCTGCTGGGCGAGGGGATAATAAAATGATAGCCCTGAAAGTGGCACTGTACAAAACTAGAGGCTCAGACACTGAGCCTGTATCGCTCACCTGACAAAATGCTGAACAGCAGGGTTTTGATGTTCTGCATGGTGGCCATGTTTTGATGTGAATTTCCCATAGGGCCAAAATAAACTATGTTCTGTGCTGGCGGCCATGTGTTTTATTGGATCGGAACGAAATAAGCAATCTTTGTTAAGGACCTTTAGTACATCATTCCTGTAAAGTTTGGTTGAATTTGCTTCAGCGGTTTCAGAGGAGAATAAGAAAATAAGAAATTTCCCATAGAGTCCAATGTTAAACTATGTTCCGTGCTGGCAGCCATGTTTTTTATTGGATCAGAAAGAAATAAGCAATCTTTGTTAAGGACCCTCAATTCATCATTCCTGTAAAGTTTGGTTGAATTTGCTTCAGCCCTTTCAGGGGAGAAGAAGAGAATGTGAATTTTTCCATAGGGTCCAGTGTTAAACCTAAGTTCCACGCTGGCAGCCATGTTTTTTATCCGATCAGAACGAAATGAACAATCTTTGTAAAGGACCTTCCATACATCATTGCTGTAAAGTTTGGTTGAATTTGCTTCAGTGGTTTGAGAGGAGAAGATGAAAATGTGAATTTCCCATATAGGGCGAATGTTAAACTATCTTCCGTGCTGGCGGCCATGTTTTTTATCGGATCAGAACTAAATGAGCAATCTTTGTTAAGGACCTTTATTACATCATTCCTGTAAAATTTGGTTGAATTTGCTTCAGCGGTTTCTGAGGAGAAGATGGAAATGTGAATTTTCCCATAGGGTCCAATGTTAAACCTATGTTCCGTTCTGGCGCCATGTATTTTATCATTTTGGAACGAAATGAGCAATCTTTGTTTAGGACTTTTAGTACATCATTCCTATTAAGTTTGGTTGCATTTGCTTCAGTGGTTTCAGAGGAGAAGAAGAAAATGTGAATTTTCCCATCGGGTCAAATGTTAAACCTATGTTCCACACTGGCGGCCATGTTTTTTATCTAAACTGAACCAAATGAGCAATCTTTGTAAAGTACCTTCCATACATCATTCCTGTAAAGTTTGGTTGAATTTGCTTCAGTGGTTTCAGAGAAGAAGATGAAAATATGAATTTCCCATAGGGCCAAAGTTAAGCTATTTTCCGTGCTGGCGGCCATATTTTTTATCGGATCGGAACGAAATGAGCAATCTTTGTTAAGGACCTTAAATACATCATTCCTGTAAAGTTTGGTTGCATTTGCTTCAGTGGTTTCAGAGGAGAAGATGAAAATATGAATTTCCCATAGGGCAATGTTAAACTATTTTCCGTGCTGGTGGCCATGTTTTTTATCGGATCGGAATGAAATGAGCAATCTTTGTTTAGGACCTTTAGTACATCATTCCTGTAAAGTTTGGTTGCATTTGGTTCAGTGGTTTCAGAGGAGAAGAAGAAAATGTGAATTTTCCCATAGGGTCCAATGTTAAACCTATCCGTGCTGGCGGCCATGTTTTTTATCGGATCGGAACCAATGAGCAATCTTTGTATAGGACCTTTAGTACATCATTCCTGTAAAGTTTGGTTGAATTTGCTTCAGTGGTTTCAGAGAAGATGAAAATGTGAAAAGTTAACGGACGGATGGGCGGACGACGGACGCTAAGTGATTATAAAAGCTCACACTGACCCTTTGAGTCAGGTGAGCTTACATGTACAAAAAGAGATCAATACACAGCCTTGAAAAATATGCTTAGTCTGACAATGTCTAGGACGCACTCAAGTTTCCTGGGAAAGTCACAACATTAATCTCACACTACCATCTTAAATCTCCATGTATCTTTGTAAGCCAAAATAGTGTCCTGTGAAAAAGTGTCCTTCCTGCTATATATCTCATTGGAAAATCCTAGAAGACAATATTTCATGATCATCAAGCGTTTTATTCCGTCCTCAGACTTTATCATAAGCAACAATAGTAAGACTGGACAGTATTTCACAGCGGACACTATTTAATGTTACATCTTTTCATTGAAAATGTTGATTTTTCCTACATCTTGAAATCTGCCATGAATGTGGATATTGATATTGTGTGTATAACATCAAACCACATAGATACTAATAAATAGAGGACTTCAACTGTTAGTTTTAAACAACTTTGGTCAATAAACAGCTCTAAAATGGGGAAAAATATGCCCGATTTCAATGTTAATTTAAAAAGATGCTCCAAAAAACTATTGCTACAGCACGCTATGCATTCTGAGTTGGAAAGCAACACATGCAAGTTTAAAATCTTTGAGGACTCAAATCAATATACTCAAACTCAATAAACCACATAAACTATTACACCACCAAGTTTGTTCATTGAAAGCAAACAACACAAGTAAATAGATATTTATTTATCACGATTTCATTCTATCCAATCTGTTAGCTTGGTAGTATTTCAACTGCTTTCCAATTCCATTTAATCTATCTTTACCATCCATCCATGGTTTTAAAGCTTCAGGAATATACACATTCCCATCCTAAAATGATGAAAACATTGGCTTTAATTTTCTATGACATATAGTTAAAATTTGGTGTGTGAGTTGTACCTTGAACTGCAGAACAGCAGAAAATGGGTCCAGTAATAGAAGCCTTCAAGAAACTGAAGTTATAAATCTGCATAGAAATAAAGTGCCTGTAATAAAAATTAGTGTCAGAGCAGATCGTTACCACAGGAAAAAAAAATTCTCAACCAAGGCGATGCCAAAATTGACAATGTTTTTGGATATATAACAATGTGCTCTGTCACCCTCCTAGCCATATGTGTTATTTATTTTATTTTACTCAATGTTTTTAATGACAATCAATATTTAAAATCATTTAACCATAAACAATGTTACCTTCTATTTACTGATGCATGAACAATGTTACCCTTTGAAGAGGGTAACATTGTTTGGTTATCAGTAAGCAGAGGGTAACACTTATTAGATTAAAATGGAATATGCGTCCTAACCAATGAGAAAACAGGGAATTTACATGAAGTATGATAAACTAAAATGCATCATTTTCATAGAGGATTAATTTTCAATATCTGTGCATAAATCTTAACCGTTTTAAATAATAAGACCAAACTTTGCTGTGAAATAATTTTGATCTCCCTGACATTGTTACAGCATCTGTATCAAATCTTTAAGTTTTATAAGTGATCCTTATTGTACATACTGATAAAATATAGGGTGTGAAAATTCACTTTAGAGTCCCAATGTGAGGGGTTAATTCAAGGTTAAAGCATGACATCTGAAGATTGTGATGTTCAGATGACATAATTTTTCTATCATAACCAACTTTTGGCTGCTCTGTATGTACCTGCATTTCCTTCTAGAACAGTAGTTACCAGTAACCTTGATTAAGAATACAAAATAAAAAACAACTTACAGCGGACTGGTTTGTTTCAAGTATATACATTATCATTCTAGGTACAGCACAGGCTGTTCCATTTACCTACAATATAAATGTAACGACCATATATACATTATCATTCTAGACTCATCATTTTTATAGATAACAATACATTATCATTCTAGGTACAGCACAGGCCGTTCATTTACCTACAATATAAATATAACTTCCATAGTAAGACACTGACACATCATTATTATAGATAACAATACATTATCATTCTAGGTACTGCACAGGCCATTACATTTACCTACAATATAAATATAACTTCCATAGTAAGGCATTGACACATCATTATTATAAATAACAACACATTATCATTCTAGGTACAGCATAGGCAGTTCCATTAACCTACAATATAAAAAAAAACTATCATAGTAAGACATTGACACATCATTATTATAAATAATAAGTGTCTGACACTAATTTGTCAAAAGAAACTACATGGACATTGGTACCTGTATTTATGCTAAACAGTGTATCTCTTCTTTCCAAAACTATATTTAAGAAATAATTCATGGGCGCCGGTGGTTTGTTGGAGATTTACATATGGGTGGCCATTATTTTCGTTAATATTTTACCCAGAGCATAGCATAGCAGAGCGAGGGGAAAAATAAATGAAAATAATGGACACCCATATGTAAATCGACTACAAACCACCGGCGAACATGAATTATTTCGATTCTAATATGACATTTCATGATCTGAGCGGACCTATAGTGTACACGGTAATGACAGCCATTACTTCAGATTTACTGACGTTTTTGTGCACAAAACATATTGTGACGTCGTCAATTTCAGCGTAAAGACTGTTGTGAAGTCGCTCATTATGTTATTGGAGATTTTCATATGGCTAGTTGTCATGGTTTCCATTGTTCCCATATTAGAATTATCATAAAAGTATGTCTCAAATATAAAATGAAATGATGTATATCTGACTATATATATTTTCAAATCTTCATATGAAGTGATACCTTCCTAAATCTTAATGAGATTCAAATACCGACAAACATGTACGAAGAGTTGCACTTACAAGGTCATTCCTACTGATGTTTAGCATCATTATGGTTCGATTATCTCCCCTTGAATGTATTGGCCAGTCATAATTTGTCATCATGCACATCAATGCACAGTGAACTACTTTTGGCTTAACTTTTACTTTGAAGGTCTAACCAAATATGTAGGTGTATTTCAGAGGCTAGTCGAAATGATGAGTTTAATTCATAATGAAGTATATTAACATGAGTGTGGTACAGGTCTATTCTCATACAAGTGTTTGCTGTTTTTCATTTTATGTTTTGATGATAGTAGTAGGTCAACAGTGTTCAGTTATTCTCACTGGATGTATTGATGTATTGATTTTCTGGTATAGTTACAAAACCATATCGGTGATAACAATTAATCCTGAAAATCCCATATTGAATTACTTACTGTGTAACAGTGGAATAACTGATCCTGATCATCTCTATGATTTATAGATAGTCGTCGACTTTGGAAGTCTGTACAATCAGATGTACTGGAAATCTGTAAAATGAATAGTTTAAAATACATTATACTTTGTATCACCAAATTTTTTGGAAATATTTAGCAATATAAAATTAATCTCAAGTTTTGGCCATATATTATTTTTGACAACTAGGCATTCAAGATTGCTATGCTATCCACTTTCTGCTCTTGCATTTTTAATTTGGATAGGTCTAAAAAAAAAAGAATGTACATCTATTTTTTCTTCACTAAGATTACATTAAATCTACTTACTAGTCAAAAATGTCAATATCCAAATATTTTTGTTTGTTATATTTATATCAGATTCACCATTCTAAAAGATGGGGAAATAACTTAATTTTAGGGAAAATGTAAATAAAGTTAGCATTTGGAATGGGTCAGATAATATTAGACTCAAATTGAATTTAATAAAAGATCTGTTCACCTTTTGACTTTCTATTCGAAAAACCAATATTTGTCTTCAATAACTCTGTAGCTTTCGTTTATATAAGTTTCATTGAAATCCATAAAGAAATTCTATGATCATACCCTGAAAAAAAAATAGTCTGAATTTTTCAATTTGACTTACTAATCCAAAATCAATAGGTTTCCTCATTAGCTCTGAACTTTCATCTCTGTAAGTTTCATTCAAATTCATAAAGGCATTCTTAAGTTCTTTTAAAGTGTTTAACATGGACAGATGGAAAGAAGGACACCCAAATCACTGTATACCCCATGTTAAAAGAAATTTATGCTCCTCATTAACATTTTTTCTTTAATTTAGCAGATTTCTATCAAAGCCTTACCAAAACTTGAAGTTTACTTATGTTCCTCAATAAGTTCTAGTACTTACTACACCCCGTAGGAAGATGTACAATGGAAGATGAGGGGATGAGCTTTTGAACGGAGGGTAGAGAGCTCAAGTAAATCAAACATTGAAGACGAAGATGGAATATGTTGCAGAAAAATAGCTTACATTTGTTAATAGGCTATGTTTGATTGAAAACCTTATTCAAAAAGTGCCTAAATAATAATATATCTGTTCGTTATAAACTCATAATATGAAATATCACCACAAATCATGAAAGTTTATTTGAACGGAAAACTGGAGGGTTGCGAGCTCCGTTCAAAAGGTAGCGAGGCAATAGAACGGAGGGTAGCGAGATTAAAGTTAACATATAAAGTACACACGAAAATGATAGTAGGGTACATTTGAGAATTTTATCTTCCAGTATGAAACCAGGTACCAAAAGTTAACAAATCCAAAGCTAAAATAATAACAATTTATCAGTTAAATATATATATTAAATATATTGAAACATTTTAGCCAGTAGCCATTACTTTGCTGCTGGCCCGAAAACCGATTTAATCTCGAAACTTGCAATATCTAAATTAATCAAAATTTTTGTTCAAAACTAAGGAGTATATCCCTCTTGCATAACCCCGTCCTTAGCTGATTTTGGTTTTTCTATTTAGGTCTAATTTCAAATTGGTAATTTGTTCTCTCTCGGCCTGTACACAAAATATCGTATATTGTTTTCCAAATATTGATGTTATCTACACTGAAAAGAAATAAGTTGTTGAAATGCGCATAATATGCAGAATCCAAATTAACAGTAACTTCGGTATTTTGTTATTTTTCAGAAATAAAGTCTGAGATAGATATATAGGGACGACTATATTGTATATTGAGTACAGTATGACTAGGTACTAGTATGTCTAAAATGAGAGTGGACCATCTGGTTTTCGTAAAATATTTCATTACTTTGGTAAACGTCAATCAAGTTGATGTGCGTTGTATGAGTACCGGTACGTTCTTTACATATTTCACGAAATGATATGGAGTAAATGAACACGAGACCATAACACATATGTTAACTCGAACTGCAATAATTTTAATGAACTGTATGGCCATTTCGGAAATTAATTCCTCATCAGCAGCACTAGAACCCAAACAAAGGAAATCCATAATTTCAAAAAATGTTTAAAATGCATAAAACCAAGCAAAATCCGAATAAGTAGTAATATCAAATATAGCTGAGGACAAAACTACGATGGAGGGAGTTAATCCTTTGGTTTTAGAATTTACATAAATTTAGATAATAGTAATTGAACAAAGTGTACACATGAGGTTTTATCTCATAGTATACCATATCTAAGAAAAATAAAGAGCATACATCTCTACCACGGGGAATTGTTTTACCAACTCCACACTGCAATAAAAGACAAACTCCTGTATTAAATATTTCACGAAATGATATGGAGTAAATGAACACGAGACCATAACACATATGTTAACTCGAACTGCAATAATTTTAATGANTTTAACATGGACAGATGGAAAGAAGGACACCCAAATCACTGTATACCCCATGTTAAAAGAAATTTATGCTCCTCATTAACATTTTTTCTTTAATTTAGCAGATTTCTATCAAAGCCTTACCAAAACTTGAAGTTTACTTATGTTCCTCAATAAGTTCTAGTACTTACTACACCCCGTAGGAAGATGTACAATGGAAGATGAGGGGATGAGCTTTTGAACGGAGGGTAGAGAGCTCAAGTAAATCAAAACATTGAAGACGAAGATGGAATATGTTGCAGAAAAATAGCTTACATTTGTTAATAGGCTATGTTTGATTGAAAACCTTATTCAAAAAGCGCCTAAATAATAATATATCTGTTCGTTGTAAACTCATAATATGAAATATCACCACAAATCATGAAAGTTTATTTGAACGGAAAACTGGAGGGTTGCGAGCTCCGTTCAAAAGGTAGCGAGGCAATAGAACAGAGGGTAGCGAGCTTAATATTAACGTATAAAGTACACACGAAAATGATAGTAGGGTACATTTGAAAATTTTATCTTCCAGTATGAAACCAATTCTCAGCAAGAAGGTACCAAAAGTTAACAAATCCAAAGCTAAAATAATAACAATTTATCAGTTAAATATATATATTAAATATATTGAAACATTTTAGCCAGTAGCCATTACTTCGCTGCTGGCCCGAAAACCGATTTAATCTCGAAACTTGCAATATCTAAATTAATCAAAATTTTTGTTCAAAACTAAGGAGTATATCCCTCTTGCATAACCCCGTCCTTAGCTGATTTTGGTTTTACTATTTAGGTCTAATTTCAAATTGGTAATTTGTTCTCTCTCGGCCTGTACACATATTTTGGTATATTGTTTTCCAAATATTGATGTTATCTACACTGAAAAGAAATAAGTTGTTGAAATGCGCATAATATGCAGAATCCAAATTAACAGTAACTTTGGTATTTTGTTATTTTTCAGAAATAAAGTCTTAGATAGATATATAGGAACGACTATATTGTATATTGAGTACAGTATGACTAGGTACTAGTATGTCTAAAATGAGAGTGGACCATTTGGTTTTCGTAAAATATTTCATTACTTTGGTAAACATCAATCAAGTTGATGTGCGTTGTATGAGTACCGGTACGTTCTTTACATGTA
>MJUU01012655.1:300518-313670 GCA_002080025.1 Modiolus philippinarum | reverse complement strand
ATGCAGACATCGCTTCCACACCTGCTCGCTTCAACCCATGTTTATTTTGTTATTTTCCTCATAAAATAAAACTTGGTCTGGTTTACTTCCAAAGATGTTTATCTTTTCAAAGAATGTCATGAGCCCAATTCGATTACCTTCCGTTCAATTGGGGTGTGGGACAATCTTTTTGTTGAGAAATGCACAAAATTGTCAACTTAATTGACAAGAAAACAAAAAATAAACTTCGGAATTCTCTGGACTTTCCATATGCTAAAGAATATATCCCGGAATTCCTTGATTATGTCACTGGGTGGTATAGAAAACCATCGAGAGTTCCGCGTTTGTTTTTCTCAATATAGAAGTTTGTGGTCAAAGGACCGTAATTTCTATATTCCCGACCAATGGACTGCTTAATCGTGATACATAACGCCATGAGTGACTACGATTGCTGGATATAACTCTAATAACGTCTCTCAAGTCTTAAAAGTTAAATATCCACCGGTATATTGATTGTCATAGGTTCAGCTGTCTAACCACGTGGATACCGCATGATAGATGCAATCCCGATTTTGATTGGCTATTGATCGACACATGATTTTCATCCGTTACATAAACGCAAAAATGCAAACAAAACATTTTTTCAGCGTAGAATTTCTTGCAAATCTCGTTTTTCCTCTAATTTCGTTTCACGACAGTAAAATCGCTTAAAAGCACACATGATTCGTCAAGGTTGACAGGTATTTAAGCAATATATTGCCTTGTTGTGATCAGTAAACATCAGGTATCTTTCTTTACTCGTAGTGATATCGGGTGCTAAATTCTAGAGTTTATACGAGCGTATATTTTGTAGTTCCCGGAAGTTATGCATGTAAACAAAACAATATGGCTTCAAGCCGATCACAAATTACTGTTTTCGAAAACAGTAAAAAAATCCATAATCACAAAATTTATGGGCTGAAATAAAAACGTCCATATCAGTGCTTTTGCACTTGGATTTTCGGAATTTTCAAACTATTGCATTATCGGATCTATTAAAGGTTATTAACTGCATTATTTTGGAGTGAACTTCTAAAATGTAACTTATTTCATGCTAAAAATACGTTGAAAAACAAACATTGATATCTAGTCTTAAGATTTGAGACCTATCGTTTATGAAAAAAATGCTTCACCAACACCCCCCCTTTCCATCGGTGGTGCAAAACTGCGTGTGTTAGGACTTTCTATGGGCAAAAATTGCTCGCTTATGGATATTTTCCGGCATTCACAGCTGACTAGAGTCTGTTTATGCAAATCTGGGGAATTAAACCAGTTTAATATCCTCTAAATAAGATGTAGTAGCCGTGAGACCAACTCCGGCGTATCATTGAAATGGCAAATTGGAAGGTCCGAAAATCATTCCAAATTTCCTTTACTCAATGCATTTTTTCCCTTTCTTTATCCAAACACATACTTTGCTGTATTCTCAAGTCACGTTTCGGCTTTTGATCGATACACAATGCATATTTTGGTTTTACAATGCGTATTTCAACTGTTTACGTAAAATCCATAAAATTATTACGTAACATCGGTTTTAATGTCCAAATATGGTATTCAAAAGCCTTTTACAACAAAATAAGTTGAAAATCGTCAATATGGGTCCAACTTGATAGTTAGGTATCAAAATAAGCAGCTTTTGAAGGAAAACCGGTTTTTGTACTTTTAGGCGCAGAAGAAATTCTGCGGCTTAAGCTGTCGAATAGGACGATGAGGGCCAGAAATCCACCAGGTTAAATAACACCCAATATATTTCATTCTTAGAATTCATGGATTCCTTGCATACGCACTCTTGAATGCAAAAATTACAAACAAACAGATTATATTTTCTAAAAGAGTATCAAAATTACCACAATTAAAATGTTGTATTATTGTATATTTCACTCCACCATTTGGGACTATATTGGTAGATAATGCTATGAAGCCGCGGAAGCATAATAATCAACGCGGATAGATAATAAAATANCTGCTTGAATTTGACAGAAAAAATTCCTCCGCCGCCAATGCCCATAAAATTTTTATTTCTTGACAAAATAATATAAATTTAGGCTCAAAAGAAGCCTTACAATATAAACTTTCCAATTAAATAAGATTCAGCTGCCAACACTTTGAATATGTATCAAAATAAACACTATATTGGAACTATATCGTCTCCTATAAGGACTAAATTCACATATGTGCCCGACTGGTTTCCGAATTAGTGGTGTTATACCAACAGCTGTTTAGGAGAACATGCGCTGACAAGGTTTGCCTCCCCCTTTTTCTAGAAAAAATTCAAAGACTAATTATCTCCCCTTAAAAATTTCGGGCAGCAACCATATTACTTCTGCACATCTTCAGATGGTGTATTACAACTGTGTAACATTTCATCAAAATCCAAGCAGCTGTTTAGGAGAACATGTGCTGACAACAGACTTGCCTACCCCTCTTGGTCAAAAATAGCAAGTTACTTGATCAAAAATGATAATCTGAGATGAAAAATAGTAAAGCACTTTTTAATACAATAAAACTTGTTTTAAACCTAAACTTTACCTTTAAATGAAAGCCTCAATATGTATTTTACACATTATTCCTATCAAGAATACATTTTTCTGTGATGGAAGAATAGAATTCTTGTCATAAGATCATTTTTTACATTCCTTTTATTAACGGAAATGCCGAATTTAACTACATTGTATATTACACAGAACTGCAATGAAATGACCTACCAGAGCTGAAAATTTTCCATAAATACCGCAAATTGAACAAATCGTAAGGAAATGGTAAAACATCGTAAGGGCGTAAGATGACTTTGAAAATAGTAAGCCTTATGCCAAAATCGTAAAGGTAGGCAAGCCCCCCAAACTCTGTTTGCGGGGGTACAAAGAGTGCTGATACAATGTATAGAGACAATCTACATTGAAGGATGCTATTATTTTGTTTTTTACATAAATTATATGATGATAGCTCAGACAATAAGAGGGTAACAAACCAGGACAGTGGCATTTAACCATATTTTCAAAAAGATGAAGTTTCTTCTGCTATTTCAATTTTTTTTAATATTAAATTTCCATAACTCCTACAAAATTTGATGATTCAAAATGCACTGTGATATTCTCTAGAACATATGGTGACCAACAATCCTGTTTGAACAAAATCAGAGTTACAGTTTCTGAAGAGCTGCATCAACAAGAAAGTAAAACGGACATACATAGATGAATACTAGGTCCTACTGTGGTTGTGTAGTGGGGGATAATACAAAAATCAATAAAATTCTGACCAAGTCAAAAAGGGCCCCGCCCCCTTGTGTGTCCCAAAAACATGTTTGCAGAGTTTCATGGAAGTCATAAAAAAAGGTTTGGGAGAAAAAACATTAATAACGAAATCCTAAGTTGTTGCAAATTTAGTTTCTGGATATGGCCATTTTGACAATCTGTTCAGATCAAATCAAAACATTGAAAAAAATATATGAAGGTCATTTCAAGTTATCATATAACATAGAGCTAATTCTTAAAATATGCACTTTTTCATAAAAAAAAACAAAAAAAAACAAAGTTTTTCCCCAAAAATTGTTTTTGGATTTTCCTAAAAAACGAAAATGAACTTACTTTGGTCAAGTCCAACCTTGATTATCAAAATCATTAAAATCCCTGAAGGCAATCTTAAGTAATCATACGACATAGTGTTAATTATCAAAATATGCATTTTTTTCATAAAAAACTAAGTTTTTTCCCAAAAATCATTTTTCTATTTTTCTTGTAAAATGAAAGGAAGTTTCCTTTGGTCAATTCCAACCTTGATTATACAAACCATTAAAGCTCTGAAGGCAATCTTAAGCTATTATACCACATAGACTAATTCTCAAAGTACGCACTTTTTCATGTAATTCCCAAAAATCATTTTTCTATTTGTTTCTAAAAAAATAACAGGAAGCTTCCTATAGCTAAGGTCAATTTCAATTTTAAGTAAAAAAATCATAAAAATTGGTAACTGTAATCTTGAGTTATCTTATGACATAGAAAATGCTGACAGACGGACGGACAGGCTGATTACTATAGGGCGCCGCCTTCATGGCAGGTCCCTATTAATCCTTTCTGAATTAATAGAAAACATTATTATAAATCATGCATATCTATTACATATATTTTTATCTACTGCATGTCTTACTTTTGACTATATGTTGTAAATGATAATCTTCTTGGTCCCTGAACTCTACCATGTTTTAGACATCTATAAAGCTGATACACTACTCTTGATCCAAAACTGTTCATGCTATCAAAAAGAAAAAAAATAACAGTGAAGTACTTATATGTTAAAAGTAATTTTAGAAAAAAGAAAACAGAAAATTTATGATTTGCAGTTAGAACCCATTCAGTAAATCTGTCCTCACCGTCAGTTTGTGACGTGTATATCTTTTGTCAGCTTCTGTGTTAAAGAAAACACAATGTCATCAAATGTAGACTCAAACACAAGAAATATTGTATACATTCATACACAATGTAACTTTTTGTCATCTTTTCACAAAGGGACTGCCACTTATTGATATAGAATCAATCAATGAATCAGCCGAAACATCACTGCATTTGATTGGTCAAGAAGATAATGTAGGGACACATTTATTGAATCGACCCTATATACATGTAATAAAAAAAGGCCTGCATTGCTCACTTGGAACATGGCTGACAGATAGTAGTTTCAGAGAAAATCTTAAAGGCATTTCCTTATAGGGTCTAATGTTAGGGTCCAATGTTAAGCTATGTTCTCTGCTGATGGCCATCTTGGAATTGGTGCAGATCTGCCAGACATAATTTTTGCAGAGAACAACCTGAGGGCTATTCTGAGCAAAAAAGGTTCTGAATGTGCTAGCATTTCCCAGAGACCAAAATCTGTGGATGTGGTACCCATCAATGCCCATAGGGGCCAATTTTAAATTATGATCCAATTAAGAAATAATTCATGCCAGGTAGATGGTTATTGGAAATTTAACCATGGGCTGGGCCTTTATATTTTTAATTTAACCCAGAGCGTTAGCAAGGGGTTAAATTTACGAATATAAAGGCCAAGCCCATGGTTAAATGAAAATAACCATATACCTGCCATGAATCATTTTGATTCTAATATGACAGGACATAGGTAATCAACGATTACAAAGTTCGCCTCGTTAGGGCACATGGACACAGCAACCCAATTTTGCCGGGGTGCTGACCTACCATCCCTAATGCATCCATACAAAAGTTAGATGATCTTACAATGTACAGAGACTGAGATCTGAACTCAAACATTAACTTTAATGTAAGTCGATCATGTGGAAAATATAGGTCAAAGTGACCTAATTTGTCTGGATGCTGGCCTACCGCCAAAGATGCATGCACATGCAAGGTTTGATGATCCTACCATGTACAGTTGCGTAGATCTGAACTCGGACATAAACTTGAATGTAAGTCGATCATGCAGAAAATATAGGTCAACGTGACCTATTTTTGCCTGGATGCTGACCTTCCGCCAAAGATGCATGCACATGCAAGGTTAGATGATCCTACCATGCACAGTTACTTAGATCTGAACTCGGACGTAACTTGAATGTAAGTCGATCATGCGGAAAATATAGGTCAAAGTAACCTACTTTTGCCTGGATGCTGACCTACCCCCCCAAAGATGCATGCACATGCAATGTTAGATGATCCTACCATGTACAGTTACTTAGATCTGAACTCGGACGTAAACTTGAATGTAAGTCGATCATGCAGAAAATATAGGTCAAAATGACCTAATTTTGCCTGGATGCTGACTTACCGCCAAAGATGCATGCACATGCAAGGTTAGATAATCCTACCATGTACAGTTACTGAGATATCAACTCAGACCTAAATCTAAATGAAAGCCAATCAAGCGTAAAATATAGGTCAAAGAGACCTAGTTTCCTGGGAAGCTGTGAGATAGCCCAAGATGCATCTGTATGCAAAGTTTGATGACCCAACCCTTCATAGTTACCAAAATATATACCTAAATGCGGACGTAGACATGGACGCTGAGGGTACTGCAATAGTTCCCACTCAACTTCGTTGAGGCTAACTAAAAATGGAATTATCCATTCTTTAGCGACCTAAGAGAAGGCGGATTTCTGTTGCTGTGTCTTTGACGTCACAATACAAAATCTGATGTTTTCAAACAGATGCAAGTTCAAAATTTAAATCGAAAGCAAAACAATACATATTTAGGTGTCTGAATGATTTAGTTTGAAACTTTTCTTAAACTTTATTTCTTTCATAATTAAAAACTTATTACATTGTTTTTCATCCTGTTACTCGTATTCCGATTTGCGCATGTTCGAAATATTTGGTTATCAAGTATTTTACTGGTTGAAGATTGACAAGAGCCATGTTAGAATTGATATCAAACTACAATTCCCATACCTGCCAACCTCCAAAAGTACTGTGGTGGGTCATGACCCAACATTGTGCATTCAGATGTTGGGTCTTAGCGCTTGACGGCATATTTTAAAAGTTAAACTCTGCATGTTTCAGACAATTAAAAAAAAAAACCAAACATATGCATTGCATTCAGTTTTTGTCAATTAGTGCTAGTTTTCATTTAAAGCTGAGACTTGAGTTGTTATGTCTTGTTCTTTAGTGTATTTCAACTACAAGTACCCAGGTGATACAAATGTAGGTTTGTAAATCACCATCCTAAACTGTGTTTTGTTTATTAAGCTACTATATAAACATTGTGATCAGTCTGTTGCAAAGGAAGTAAGTAATTTCATTAAAAATTGCTTAAAAAACTATAATCATTTATTTTTAACTTCATCAAAATAAAATACATGGAGAAAATATTCAAAATACTACGTAAAACAAAAACTTAGAGAATTTTTAAGATATTTCAATTACTTGGGGTATTTATTAGTGTTAACATCAAAATCTTAGGGCCATTTTTAATAAAATGGAAAATTATTCAAGGGAGGTAATGAGCGATATTTATGAACATTTTTGTATCAGAAAATATTGTGTAGATTCTTTGTAATCATTGTCAGTGCTTGCTAATTATTATATAAACAACACCTGTCCTAATTATTCCCCTAATCAACACTAATTACATAGTCTAATTAACTTGTTTACCTATCAGAATGATACTTGAGTTGATTGACGCAGTCTGTTTATTGATTTGTGTCAATCAACTCAAGACAATTTCACCTGATCAACTTTGCGGGTGAAAACGGTCACCCCAGGTAGGTCATGCTTACTGGCCGGTGAAGGGACGTTTTTGCGGGTATGACCCAGCAAATGCGGGTCACGTGGCAGGTATGGGATTCCTGCTGGTATTAATCTTGGATGGAGTACTGACCTGCCAGATACCTTTTTAAAGTTGTCCATCTAAGGACTGGTTCTAACTGGACTAGCAGTTTCAGTGAAGATCTTTGAATGTGTTTCCATAGAGTCCAATGTTGAATTTGGATTCAAAGCCAGAGATGTTTTTTTTATATTGCCTGCATGCCTCCGAGGCAGGCAATAATGCCAATATAAAAAAAACATCTCTGGCTTGGGATTACCAGTGAATCTGACTGACTTGGTGATGGTCTCAGGGAGTCTGTTCCATTCCCTGACTGATCACGGGAAAGAACAAATGTTTATAGGTGTCTTTCTTAAAGATGGTTTGGAGAATTATGTGTGTTTCTCTTGTTCTGCTGTCTTTATGTGTGTTTCTCTTGTTCTGCTGTCTCATGGTCAAATTTTAGTTCAAGATCTTAATCATGTGTGTGTGTATTTTTTGTTTTGTTTTTTTGTTGTTGTTTTTTTCAAGTAGAACATTGCTATATACTTATACATACAAAATATTCCCTGGCTCTCTGTTTCAGTGTTTGTATCCACAGGGGCCGGTAACATACGATATTGATAGACCGGGTCCCATATACATATATATGGGGCCCGGTCTATCAATATCGTATGTTACCGGCCCCTGTGTTTGTATCCTAGGCTTTGTCCAACTTTTCTTTTTTAGAAACGAGGTGTTGTGTTCAACACCATAGACTCTATCACTTCTCAATGGTTCTCAAGTATGTTATAATAATTTACTTGGTTTACCTTGACAAGTAATTATTTGCTGTTGGCGATAAAACGAAATAACAGCAAGAGACGGTTGATGATTGATG
Organism: Modiolus philippinarum; assembly: GCA_002080025.1. Lineage (NCBI taxonomy): Eukaryota > Metazoa > Mollusca > Bivalvia > Mytilida > Modiolidae > Modiolus > Modiolus philippinarum. Next base: position 305,530 of record MJUU01012655.1, on the reverse strand, counting down.
AATGAAATAATTTGGTATTAGGCTGTATTCCAAGGGAAGTAATTTTCTTCAGGACTTCCGGTTGGTGAAAAAAGAAAACAACAAAATCCTTTGTCACAAAGTTTGCAACTATTTCAACGTGCATTCGATATAATGAGGACTTAAAGCAAAGTGAATAGTTTGATATGTTTTGATTTCATCTGTCCCTTTAATTGACATTTGTATATTTGCAGTGGTTTCTGTTTTATACACATGTCACGGAGGTGCATACCCGAGTTGTATTCAGGTAGTAGATATATAGCCAGTAAAAATCGACTGAGCTAACGGAATATTTCTTTAGCTCATTCGGTAGCGAGGCTGGCTACGAAGCAAAAGATCCAGGGTTCGATCCCCGGACGAGGAGGCACTGGTAGTAAAACAATGCTGATTTTCATGTACGGACTGACCCTCCGGTCACACACACAACCACAGGCACGGGACTGACTTTTAATGAAACATATGAATGAATAATGATCAGACTCCACTAGGCAGTCTACATTATTTGGGATAAAGTGAAGAATATGAACACAATACTAGTACTACCAGTATTGTACAATACTAGTATAATATATGTGTACCAGTATTGTACAATTCTGGAAGATACTGGTTGATACTGGAAAATACTGGTACAACTAGTATTGCAGATACTGGAAAATACTAGTACAACTATTGCTATTTCAAGACGTTTCGGTCCTAAAACATTTCGGCCAATTGAATTGTCCGCGATGTTTAATTTCGGTTGACTTGGGCGTATCGACCGAGAGTGATTTTTTACCCAAATATACCTAAACACACCCAAATGCATTATCATATTGGCAATAAATAGTAAAAATCATTTGAATCAATGTATTTTAATGATAGTTTTAAATAGAGGGGTAACGATTCATCCATGACTCGATTATATCGATCCAAAGTGATGACGATTCCCGTATCGTATCATTGGTCCAGAATCACGATACCGAAAACGGCTTTGTTTTATACAACCGCACCAGATCTGATCTGCGTTTTATTTGCGTCAATATGGCGGAACTCGTAGATATAAAAGAAGTTGTCATTGTGAATGCTCCCACGGCTTATAAATTGACAGATACATGGCTCAAATATTAAAACAATTGTATAGTGCAATTCATAGTCTTGATATCTGCTGAATTTTTGTCAAATAAACAAGATTTACAATTCCATGATACGTATCGTGATAGTATCGTATCTCAAGCAGATATCAGGATACGTATCGTATCATGAGATTCCTCACGATACTCAGCTCTAGTTTTTAATATTTTAATTATTAAATAATAATTTTTGGCATTATTAATATGAAAAAAGCTATGATATTCCATGCCTCTTATGACCATGAGAGCAATTGCAACCAAATACACTAACAAATGTATGCACTAGTACTTCACCAAGCTGTTTATATTACAATTTGCTAAGGTACATTTTGATTTTATTCATTAAATTGTGATTCATTTAACAATAACTTGAATAAATCTTTCATGATTTTGTCAAAGTATTTGGGTGCAAAGCCTTTAGGTGATTGAATTTAATTTTAATGCTTTATTTATTTTACGAGGATTACAAACAGCCTGAAGGCTACATAGTGATTGAATACGAAATGTGAGTTTGTGTGTATTATTCATCAACTTTGTATCACAATTATATTGAAAAAATGGGTAAAAATATCACATACAAACAATATTTTTTATATTTTCAGCATGAAAATTATGTTTAAAAGCGTTAATTGGTGTATTTGGGTATATTTTGAGTGGTCGTAAGGGGCATATACTATCGTAGTTTTAAGTGACATTTCCAATGCAAATACTTTAAAAATATGTAATTAAATACCATAAAAACTGCTAAAAAAGTATAATTTTAATTAGTTTTATCTATTGTTGTCTTAATTTCAGTTTATTTGGTGTATTTGGGTGTATTTTGGTGAAAAGAAACGCCCATTTTTACCTTGTCAATTTTCAATTTCAAATATTTTATTGATATCAAAAATCAATAGGATCAGATAACAGGCAATATAAATCTCCTAATAACAAGATGGAACCATAACAAGTATAAAATACTTACATGCATGTACAAACCATATAATAATGCAACAGCACAAAATTATTCATATTAACAAATCTTTATAATACACAAATGTATAAATCTAATTAAAATATAAAAATTTTGTAGAAAAAACTGATTTAATTACTTATGGTCTGAGTAGAAATATCACTAATAAAAATTATTCAATAATTTTAGGTATAAATGAAAACAAAATATATTTTAGATATAAATGAAAACAAAAAATATATTTTTGACATATTACATGTTTACATGTCCATCCATATATATGTATAAATTATTCCATTTTGGAATAATTCAAATAAACTTTTATTTTTTCTATTGACAGCTAATGATGCCTAAAGAAGTCACATTTACAACTTCATTATACGTAAAGTTATAATAGGAATGTATACTGTTAAATTGAATATTTATATATAATGCTATCAAAAACAACAGAAGCAATATGAGTAGTACAAGCGATATCTCAGAAAGTTCACATACAAACATATTATAGTACAAAATACATATAAGTGTTATACATATAAATAAAACATTATGCACAACACTATATAAATCTCTTAGTATTATGAATAAAGTTTTGAACTGCCAATGATATTTCTGAATTATTCTCCTGAGACAGATCAACCAAACCAAATAGAAGTAAATTAAGATCAAGAATATCGGTATAAGAGTTGAGGTTGAGGAATAATTGATTAAGTTGTCTAGCAAATTGTCGGCATATAAAGAAGTAATGATAATTATCCTCTACACTGACACCACAAGCACACTCTGATAGATGAGATAAATATAGATGATGTCTTAAATTGCTTACTTCATTACAGAGTTGACAATATATAATATTCAAGGTTCTAGGGCCAATAGAATAATGTATTGGAGGGGACTCCAGATCCATATCTAATGCACATTTAAGCAAAGACAGTGAGGGAAGATTTTGAATTTCAGGATCAAGTTTATTCCATGCATCAAAAGTATTCAGGAAAAAACTATTTTTATAGCTTATTGTATGAGCTTTGGGTATATTGAAAAATCTGGAGTTTCTAAGCCTATAATTATCATTATTTTCATTGATATAAGACTGTACCAAGTCAGATATATAATTTGGCAGAAACCCATGCAGGGATTCATATAAATATATAAGTTGCTGTTTTCTCCTGCGTTCATGTAAAGGATCCCAGCCAAGCTCTGAATAAAGTTTGGACCTTGAGTTACCCGCCTCATACCAGTAGTAATACGAGCTGCTTTATATTGAACAGACTAAATTAGATCAGATTCCTGTTTAGTGCAGTTATCCCAAATTATTGCCATATTCTAGTATGGGTCAAACCAATATATATATCTTTTCAAGAGACTTTCTATCAATAGAATATTTTATAAATCTCAGAACATTAATTCTGGTACATGCTTTAGAATAAATGTCATTTATATGATCTTTCCAGATTCCTTTTGAGTTAAAGTTAAGACCCAAGTGTTTATGATTTGTAGCATTTTCCAATTTGACATCAGTCATAAAAAGGTCAGGTGCATTATTTATATACATTTTCTAGTGAAAGTCATCGATTTAGTTTTTGTGGCATTAAAAGTAACACCTCAATTATTAGCCCAATTTTGAAGTTCCTCAAGATCAGCATTAAGGGATTGGACCACCTCCCCATGATCATCAATGAAACAGTAGTGAGGTATCATCAGCAAATAATTTAATCTTGTTATAAACCACATCCACTATGTCATTGACAAACAAGAGGAAGAGGAAAGGTCCCAAAATGGAGACCTGAGGAACACCAGCATTGATTGTTTCCCATGTTGAATAATAACCATCTAAGCATACTCTTTGCTTTCGGTCAATCAGATAATTATTAAACCAATTCAACAAAGATCCACCAATTCCATATTTTTGGAGTTTAAATAATAATCCATTATGCCACACTTTGTCAAATGCCTTTGACACATCACAGAAAACAAAACGGATACCTTTACCTATGTCTAAATTTTTCGTAATAAGATCATAGATAATAAGTAATTGATTCAAAGTTGAATCTTTATGGCGAAAACCTGACTGGTTTATAATACGTAATAGGTAATTATGTAAATGTTTAAAAACAATCTTTTCAAGGATTTTACCAAAGCAATTGGTCTACAGATATGGGTCTGTAATTCGTTACATCTTCACTTGCACAATAAGTACTTGTCATAAGTATCATGGCACTGGAAACACAGGTACCCGTGGAAAAGACCCCTTTTGGTGCTCCAATGGTGCCCCTCCCCCATGTGACGAGTGCTGTTAACAGAGCAGGACATGCTTACCCTTCCGGAACATCTGATGTCACTCAGTTTCACTGGAGTTCACACTGTGAGTGCCTTGTTTTTGAATGTTGTGTTTTCTATTTCTGTGCTTTGTATCTGTCTAATTTAATTGTTTTCTGTGTCCTCATTTTGGCCATGTCTTTTGACTTAAATTTTTGTAAATTCCACTCCTTTGTTCCTTCGGTATTTTACTGCCGTTGTTTTCCCTCAAATATTTTTTTGTCTGAAACTATCATTTTGGTAAAGTTTGGGCATAAATACATATGGAAAAATAGTGATAGACAGTATTTGGGATATATGCCGGTCGAAATTATATTATATAATTTCAACTGGCATATAATGTATCTCAGGTACTGTCTGTCACTATTTTTCCATATGTATTTATGCCCAAACTTATATGAAAATGATAGTTTCAGACAAAAAAATATTTGAGGAAAAGGGGCGCACCATTGGGGCATCCAAAGGCATCCTTTCCACGTGTACCTGTGACTGGAAAGTGGTGCATTTTCAATTTCAGCAGATTCACTACAGTATCACTATTACATATACATACAGGGCTTTTAATTGAATTTAAAAAATTAGGTACATGTATAATTAAAATTTGAAATGAAAATAAT
>MJUU01012655.1:281967-298286 GCA_002080025.1 Modiolus philippinarum | reverse complement strand
CCATATTTGTAGACATTTTGACCTTGACCTTGCCCTTAGGGCAATTTAAAAAAAAACTTTAACCTTGCCTTTAGAAGGTAGACTTTTAGTGGAGGGTGTTCATATTTGATATACAACTTCCTGATGACAAGGGCTTTCTTCTGGTGCCATGCTTGTAGACATTTTGACCTTGACCTTACCCTGAGGGCAATTTGTAAAAAAGATTAAACATTTCCTTTAGAAGGTTGGCCTTTAGTGGTAGGGAGTTTATATTTTGTATGTAACTTCTTTTTTGTGTGAGCTTTCTTGTGATACCAAATTTGTAGACATTTTGACCTTGACCTTGCCCTGAGGGCAATTTTTTAAAAACTTTTAACTTTGCTTCTAGAATTTAGTTGTTTGATGATAGGGTGTTTATATTTGATATGTAACTTTCCTGTGAAGAAAGCTTTAGAATTTATTGTGCATTGAGGTTACAGGAATCCCCGGCGAGCTATGTTGTCTTCTTACAACTTTTGTTTAACTTCTTTTGATATATTGACTTGATATTTGATATGTGAATAATTGACCCTGATGACTTATAAAAAGTCTTAGTTTAATCATATTTCTGTGATTTTTTGTATTACAATCATTGCTAGGTGGCCTTCAGCTTTCATATCTTTATATCTAGTTTTTAACATAGTTAAACTTACATTTAATGATCTTTAAACTGTTATAGTCAAGTTTTTTGTTTTACCCATAAAAACAGTTCAGAAAATTTAGAAATGTAATCTAATAATCATTATTATAATACATGTGATTAATAAATTACATTAATTTTTCCAATTTTGTTTTTCAGTTAAATGGCATCCCCTCCAAATATACAACAGCTGTCCCTTCAGCCAGTTCAGCAGTCCCCGGGAAATGGTGAACAGTCAGTACCTGGTGCCTCTATTGCAACTTCACCAACTACTTTAGTTTTATCCAGCCCAGAGGGTGTAGATTGTTATGGAAATGAACGTCAAGTTCTGATGAAACAGACCAAATTTTACAACAATGAAGCATTGAGTGATATCATCCTTACAGTAGGAGGGAACAAATTTTTTGCACATAAATTTATACTGGTACAGTGCAGTGATGTATTTGAAAGAATGCTAAGTGAAGAATGGAGCAATAATGAAAAAAAGGTATCAATATCTATATGCATTATTTTTTATATGACTCTAAATTCTTACAGGATTCTGCCAAATAACTGTCTTACTTGTCTTAGTTATTTGATTAGTGCAGTACATAGTAGCATAGGAATGAAATGTTTTGTTTCATTTATGAAGCCTTAATTTTGCAATGTTTGTTTGTGTCCTCAGAAGACAGATCAAATAAGCTGAATTTATGTCATTTATAGTACCATTCTTGTCTTTGCAAAATATTAGGCACACATAGGATAAATGCCACTCTTTCAAGAATTCATAGCAAATATAGAAAGTTTAAACATGTTAAAGGTAACCTGACCTATGGGGTGAAAGTGGACAGCAACTATATTTATGACTACTTCCTTTTAGCCAAACATCTCAAAGATGTTTTGGCTTCTGTCAGTGGGAATGATTTGATATATGTTATGAAGCTTCAAAATGATGAGTTGTATTGTGTAAATTTAAGGAATTTTCAGATTTGCCAGATGACTACTTCCTGTTTGCTGAAACTTTGATGCTAGGATTTAACATAATGTTTTTAGCTCACCTGGCTATGCCAGGTTGAGCATTTGCCATCACTTGGCATCCGGCGTCAGTCTGTCGTCCGTCCGTCCGTCGTAAACTTTTCATTCAAAGATCTTCTCCTCTGAAACCACTGGGCAAATTGGGACCAAACTTGGTCACAATAGTCCTTGGGTGGTCTCCTTTAAAAATTGTATCCGGCATGTCCGTACCTAATCCAAGATGGCCGCCAGCGGGGAACATAGTTTTAACATTGGACCCTATGGAAAAGACATTCAAAGATCTTTTTCTCAGAAACTACAAGTCCAATTATAACCAAACTTAGATACAATGGTCCTTAGATGGTCTCTTCTAAAAAAGGTATCCGACAGGTCCGTACCTAATCCTAGATGGCTGCCAGCGGGGAACATAGTTTTAACATTGGACCCTATGGAAAAGCATTCAAAGATCTTCTCAGAAACTACCAGTCCAATAATAACCAAACTTAGACACAATGGTCATTAGTTTTGAATTTTTTTTTTTGATTGTGGTCTGAATGTTTCAGTTTCAGCATTATGTATTACCTTGATTATAAGGGGAACCCCTGCCCAAATTTTTTTTTAAATGTTCTGTTATGGGTTGTAATGGATGGTGGATCTTTCAATTGCCATGGAAACCAAACAAGAATGCTGTAATTTTACAAAAAAAAAGTATTCTGCTAAATTTTATGTTTTGTTTTTCCTACTGGAAATGCCTTTTATCTATGTCAGCCATGGTCCAAGTGAGCGATACAGGCTCTTGAGAGCCTCTTGTTTTGTCTGAAATTTTTGTCGATATTTACATGTACTGCAGTTGTCTGATACTTGGCAGTGATTACTTTCTGTTTACGAATACTTTAATATTAAACAATAATCATTTCTCAATACTTAAATGTTAAACAATCTGTGTGTACATATACAACTACTCAGCTAATCCAAATGATTTAGAGAACCTTACCATCTGTATTTTACTGTAAGGTTCAATGTTGAACTATGGTGTATGCTGGCAGTAATTTCAGAAAGTGAAAACCTGAAAAAAATTTTTTAAAGGAGACCAACCAATGGCTTTTGTCAATTTATAACCCAAATATAACCCAAATACATTCAATATTTCAGGGTATATATTATTAGAAATTGATATATGATTTCATGTTTGGTTTGAAGCTTTTAAGTGAGTAGTCAATTGCTTTCCACTTGTAAGGTAGGAGATATTTTTAATTATGCCCCGCCCACGAATGTGGAAGGGGCATATAGTGTTACCCTTTTCCGTCCTTCCGTCCGTACGACCGGTTAAGTTTTGCGTTAAGGTACATTTCTCAGAAACTGTAAGAGGTAGAACAATAATAGTAGGCCAGTATGTAGATATTTGATAGTACTACAGAGTTCACTAGGTAGTTTGACTCTTTGACCTACATTTCATGCTTGAGTGACTCTGGTTAAGTTTTGTGTTAAAGTCCATTTCTCAACAACTACACATTATAGGACAATGATGCTTCATCTAATTNAACTTTTGCATTTAAGTCTGTTTTTCAACGACTATGTATTGTAGCATCATGATATTTCACTGAAACATTCATCTATTGAAGAACTCCCTGTTTCACTAACAACTGGGTGTTGATGACCTACATTTTATGCATGAATGACTTTGGTCAAATTTTGAGTTCAGGTTTTGCGATAAATTTGTTGGCGGGGCATCCATGGCTTACAGACACATTTTCTAGTTTGTTGGAGATTTTGACCTTTGTGTGTACATCAGACATGCAGTTTATAAATAATGTTTATGCTTTCAATTACAGGAAGTAGAATTGGTAGAAGACAGTGAATGTATAGAAGTATTTCCACGGTTTCTGAAATTTTTATATAGTTGTCACATCAAACTGAATTTGGACAACACATTACCTGTTCTTATTTTAGCAGATAAGTACAATGTTACTAGTCTGAGACAGGTGTGCACTAATTTTGCCTGCTCCTTTATCATTCCAAAACTACAGTTGAAAGATGTTTTCCATCAGTGGTTTCAATATGGCACAAAATGTTATCACAAACAGCTGATTTTATCATGCGTAAGTGTGTTATCACAGAAAATGGATGAAGTAATTGGATCAGTAGAATGGGAACAGGAGTGGCTAAACCTAGATAGAGACCAGCTAGTGGAATTCCTAAAAAGTTCAGATTTGGTTGTGAAAGATGAGTTTGAAATATGGCAAGCAGCAGTAAAATGGTTGTTTTCATCTCAGCATCAGGCTCGTTTAGAAAATCTTGTTACAAATTTACAAGAAATTGTCAAGTTTATAAGATTCCCTATGATGACCCCTGTACAGCTGTGTGAAGTTGAACGATCTGATATTGTACAGAAAAATCCTGATGTATTTCAGAAAGCACTCTTGTTGGCGTACAAATATCATGCTTTAACGGTATCTGGTAGAGCTCATGAAAAATGTTTCATATCATCCCTCTGTTTGTTGAGAAATTACACAGATTTACGATGGGATAAGAGATTTGTTATTAACTATCCTTCATGTCAAAGATTTAATGAAGTGAGTGAAAGATTTTCAACAAGAGCTTCATCTCTTCCAGTACAAGTATGGGATTGGGAATTAAAAGTGTTTCCAAAGGGATTCAGCTCCAATGCCGATGATTTCAGATGTATTTTGTATTCCAATTTGATCTTGGATCAGCCTCGCCCAATAGAATTTCTTCTATCCATAGTAGGTAAAGAGGAGATAATTCATTCTGTTTATGGAAGAAAAAGCTTCTCAAAAACACGGTATACAGCTGACACTGAAATGGACAAGAAGGTCACTGTAGGAGAGCTAGCTCAACCTAATTCTCCGTATTTAGTTGATGACAAACTGATTCTACAGATCTCCTTGAAACCAGTAGATTGAAATACATGTGTATATATCTGTCTCAATAACTATCAATGTATTGACTATATAACATGTATGATATATTTGTTGTGAATTACCATTACGGTGATTTTGTTCATTCCAAGGTAATGTGCAAGTTATTACAGATTCTGTGATATTAGATGTAAGATGTCCCCTTTGTTACAATATTTTTTGAACTATGAATTATTGTCATTAAATTAAAAGTGGATGTTACATGTACATTAGCTGTGTATAATTAACATCAAGCACATACCATATTAAAATGTACAGGTAATTTAGTTTATTTTCTTAGGTATCTACATAATTTTTAATTCATGCATAAAACATACAAGTAGTTTGTATTATCAATATTAGTGGTGTATTTCAATTGAAGATATTTTTATAAAGAAATTTTAAATTATAGACATTTCATGACACACATAAATGACTGCAATTTATACACTTCACACACAAACACATATTTTTAACATTTTTATGCCCCCGCAATGATAAGTTGGGGGGGGGATATTGTTATACCCTTGTCTGGCCGTCCTTCCGTCTGTCCATCCAAGGGGGAGATTTGTTTCTTTTGATTCATCACGAGATTGATTTTGAATTGTTTTACCCTTGTCCATCCGTCCTTCTGTCTGTCCATCCAAGGGGGAGATTTGTTTCTTTTGATTCATGATGAGATTGATTTTGAGTTATGCATACCATGTCTAAGCTATAGGGTCGAAGTGGTCCACAATCCCTCTTTTACAAAGTTTACCATTTTCTTTTCTTTTCATCAAATTTAATTAGGTTTATCTGTTTAATTGTAGGTTCTTTTTGACATAAGCTTTTGTATGTGTCACAATACATGTATCTCCGACAAATCTCAAATAGATTGACATGTAATAATTGGCTTTGAAAAACCTGTCTCATACATGTACACGTATATATAAACCAGTATTTTATTTCATGTTTCACATAATTTGAATATTAAGTACTATGATATAAAACAGGGTGTTATTTATTTAAATTGTCATAAATTATTTATTATTTTTAATGTACTGATTTATATTATATTGATGTAGTTTTATTAAGTAACGTATATGTGATCATTGTCTAAATACATTTTTGTATACATATGTACACATGAGAAATTTATTAGGGCCAACATTAAATTTTTTGGCTTTTAATCAGTGGAAATGATTTGAATTTTGATTTGAAGCTTTGAATTGATGAGTTGTATTACCATGTTTGCTTGCTGTGAGGACAATAGCGGATTTGATGTTTCTGAGACACAACTATTTCCTGGCACTAAATGGAGGGAAATAGTTGATGTCTAGGGGAATCATAAACTTACATTTGTTAGAGTAGGCAGTAAATACATATGTAAGTGTTTGATTGAAATGAAATCGAAAATCAAAGGTGTTTGTGATGCCAATAATCCATATTTTCGAAGACTATTGGAATGATAATATAAAAAGTTGTTTTATTTCAACATAATATAATAAGGAGAACTTCTTCTGAAGTATACCAAAAAGGCATATTCACACCTTCAAAAGTCAATATTTGGCTAGTGTCATATTGGCTTTTTTTTTAATGTATTGTTGGACAGCCACTGCCTTTTTATGCCCCGCCCATGAATGTGGAAGGGGCATATAGTGTTACCCTTGTCCGTCCTTCCGTCCATCCGTCCGTACATCTGTACGTCCATTAAGTATAGAACAATGATAGTAGACCAGTAGGTAGATCTTTGATAGTACTACATAGTTCACTAGGCAGTTTGATACTTTTACCTATATTTCATGGTTGAGTGACTCTGGTTGAGTTTTGTATTAAAGTCCATTTCTCAACAACGACATGTTATAGGACAATGATGTTTCATCAAATTAATGGCCTTGATGAGTACTACCCAAATCATTTAAAATTAGGTGGCTTTGACCTACATTTTACGCTTCAGTGACTTTGGTTAAGTTTTGCACTAAAGTCCATTTCTCAACAACTACAAATTATAGGACAATGATGTTTCATCAAAGTAATAGCCTTGATGAGTACTACCCAAATCATTGACAATTGGGTGGCTTTGACCTACATTTTATGCTTCAGTGACTTTACTTAAGTTTTGCATTAAAGTCCATTTCTCAAAAACTACACATTATAGGACAATGATTTTTCATCAAATTAATGGTCTTGATGAGTACTACCCAAATCATTGACAATTAGGTGGCTTTGTAAAGTTTTGTGCTTAAGTCTATTTCTCAACTTCTATGTATTGTATAGTATCATGATATTTCACTGTAACATTCAGCTAAAAGAGATCTGCCCATTTCACCAAAAATTGGGTGACCATGACCTGCATTTTATGATTCAATGACTTAGGTTAAATTTTGGATTTCATCACAATTCAGTTACATGGAACTAATTTTATGAATGATTGACTTGGGTTAATCTGTTGCGATAAATTTATTGGCGGGGCATCCGTGTCTTACAGACACATTCTCTACTTCCAAATACATTTATTTTCAGCTATTAACCTAATTTTCATTAAAATTTTCTTGTCTTATATCCATGCAAATGATTTAATATCTAGCTTTCCAACCAAAACCAAAGAATTTACCTTGAAAGCAACACTATACTATTTTTAAAGCAAAACCAGGAAAAATCCAGTTTTAGGATTTACTTTCTATTTTAGCAGGATTAACAGATGGTCTTTTTAGGGCAAAAATCAAATCTAGGTCACCAAGTGATTAAATTGAATGAAGTTTCAGTAATTATCATTATTTATAAAAAAGAGGAACTTTTATGCTGTATTGCAGATGGTGTATTACTACTCAATGACTTGATGTTTGTCAATCAATTACATAATCATGAAAAGGCTTGGAAAAGATTATTCAGGCTGGATATTGAAATACTTCCTTTCATATTTCTAATTATATGGAATCAAAAATGCCATGTAATAGTATTAATCAGTAATTTGTAGTACTTTTCTTTGATCTCAGCTGCACAATAATTTCTGTAAAGTGGACTGGGTTAAATAAATATAGAGTAGCTCTCAACTATGTTGTCATGTGCTGGTATCTGTCAGCTTTGATCTGTTCAGCTCAGATGATAAATGAAAATTTTGTACAATTGCATATTAATTATCACAATGAACAATTCCATATTGATCTTCCTTAAATTGTACATGTTATAATTTCTTTGATGTGGTGTCTTTATGGGAAAGGATGAATAAACACAGTAAAATATATTCCACCTTTTTTTATTCAGCCTGACATGAGTACGAAGAATAACATACAGAAGTGTCAAGTAAAAAGAAGTATGATGGCAGTGTGTTGACGCAAAGGTGTCAATGGGTGAGAATAGTATGACATCAGTGTGTTGACACAGGGATGTTGATTGGTGAGAATAGTATTTCAGTAGTGTTTTGACACAGGGATGTTGATGGGTGAGAATGGCATTACAGCAGTGTTGACGCATGGGTGTTGATGGGTGAGAATAGTATGATAGCAGTGTCTTGACACAGGGATGTTGATTTGTGAAAATAGTATGATAGCAGTGTCTTGACACAGGGATGTTGATTTGTGAGAATAGTATGACAGTAGTGTGTTGACACAGGGATGTTGATTTTTGAGAATACAGTTAAACCTGTCTATAGTGACCTTTCAAGGGACAAAGATAAAAAGGTCACTATAGACAGGTGGTCTTTATATACAGGTCCAAGCCATACTCAAGATTAAAAACATCAAATACCTTAATGAATTGTTTTCAAAGTCACTCACAAAAGCAAGTGCTAGCTCCTTGAGCGTGGGACCTGTATAATTAATTCGTCGCTTCATGGCATCTTTAAACTATTCCCCATAAAGATCGTTTTTGTCTTCATTCCCGGTGATGTGTCTCGTACGTTTTTGCAATTCAGGGGCATTGTTCTCAAAGTCATTGAACACCTCTGTCAGTCTTTCTTTTATGTAAATTATGTATCTGGGTCTTCCCAATCCCAAACATTTCGGCCATTTTCCAATGTCTAAAAGTTTTATCGCTTCCACTTTTGAATTTAAAACGCCATCTTTTGAATTTGATTTTTCTTAGCAATTATGTAAACATTAATCATTCATTCATGAAAATTATTTTTATGTCATTGATTTTCATTGGTCAATTCCGAAATCTCGTTCACCTACAATGAATTTCGATGTTAACGATATCAGCTGATTGAAATCTCGCTAAAAACGTATCTGACGAGAGCGAAAAAATGTCAACATCAGGTTTTTGTGGAGCATTGAAAGTCGCTATGTACAGGATTTCAGAGTTGTGCGGGCGGTTTTTTTAGAGTCGTAAGTCGCGTTAGACAGGTTGTCATTATTGAGAGGTAATCAGAGTGGGAATTTTCTCGGGAGGGATGAAAAAGGTGGCTATGAGCAGTTTGTCGTTATAGACAGGGAGTCGCTAGTACAGGTTCGACTATAGTATGATAGCAATGTGTTGACACAGGAATGTTGATGGGTGAGAATAGTATGACAGTAGTGTGTTGACACATGGGTGTTAATGGATGAGAATAGTATGATAGCAGTGTGTTGACACAGGCATGTTGATTTGTGAGAATAGTATGACAGTAGTGTGTTGACAAAGGGATGTCGATTGGTGAGAATAGTATTACAGCAGTGTGTTGACACAGGGTTGTTGATGGGTGAGAATAGCATAACAGCACTGTGTTGACTCAGGGATGTTGATTGTGGAGAATAGTATGACAGCAGTGTGTTGACACAGGGATGTTGATGGGTGAGAATAGTATGACAGCAGTGTTGACACATGGATGTTGATGGGTGAGAATGGTATAACAGTAGTGTGTTGACACAGGGATGTTGATTGGTTAGAATAGTATGACAGCAGGGTTGACACAGGGATGTTGATGGGTGAGAATGGTATGACAGCAGTGTGTTGACACATGGGTGTTGATGGGTGAGAATAGTATGACTGCAGTGTGTTGACACTGGGATGTTGATTGGTTAGAATAGTATGACAGCATTGTTGACACAGGGATGTTGATAGGTGAGAATAGTATGACTGCAGTGTGTTGACACAAGGATGTTGATGGGTGAGAATAGTATGACAGCAGCGTGTTGACACAGGGGTGTTGATGAGTGAGAATAGTATGACTGCAGTGTGTTGACACAGGGATGTTGATTGGTTAGAATAGTATGACAGCAGTGTTGACACAGGGATGTTGATGGGTGAGAATAGTATGACTGCAGTGTGTTGACACAGGGATGTTAATGGGTGAGAATAGTATAACAGCAGCGTGTTGACACAGGGGTGTTGATGGGTGAGAATAGTATGACTGCAGTATGTTGACACAGGGATGTTGATGGTTGAGAATAGTATGACAGTAGTGTGTTGACACAGGGATGTTGATTGGTGAGAATAGTATTACAGCAGTGTGTTGACACAGGGATGTTGATGGGTGAGAATAGTATGACAGCAGTGTGTTGACACAGGGATGTTGATAGGTGAGAATAGTATGACAGTAGTGTGTTGACACAGGGGTGTTGATGGGTGAGAATAGTGTTACAGCAGTGTGTTAACACAGGGATATTGATTGGTGATAATTGCTTGGCCACAGTGTGTTGACACAGGGATGTTGTTTGGTTAGAAAAGTATGGCAGCAATGTGTTGACACAGGGATGTTGTTTAGTGAGAAAAGTATGACAGCAGCGTGTTGACACAGGGATGTCGATAGGTGAGAATAGTATTACAGCAGTGTGTTGATACAGGGATGTTGATTGGTGAGAATAGTATGAAAGAAGTTTGTTGACACAGAATTGTTGATGGGTAAGAATGGTATTACAGCAGTGTGATGACACAGGAATATTGATTGGTGAGAATAGTATGATAGCGGTGTGTTGACACAGGGATGTTGATGGGTGAGAATAGTATTATAGCAATGTTGACACAGGGATGTTGATTGGTGAGAATACTATGACAGCAGTGTTGACACGGGGATGTTGATTGGTGAGAAAAGTATGACAGCGGTGTTGACACAGGAATGTTGATGGCTGAGAATGATATTACAGTAGTGTGTTGACACAGGGATATTGATTGGTGAGAATAGTATGACAGCAGTGTGTTCACACAGGGATGTTGATGGGTGAGAATGATATTACAGTAGTGTGTTGACATAGGGGTGTTGATGAATGATAATAGTATGACAGAAGTGTTGACACAGGGATGTTGATGGGTGAGAACACTCTAACTACATATGTTGACACAGGGATGTTGATTTTTGAGAATAGTATTACAGCAATGTGTTGACAAAGGGATGTTGTTTGATTAGAAAAGTATGACAGCATTGTGTTGACACAGTGATGTTGATTGGTGGGAAAAGTATGACAGTAGTGTGTTGACACAGGGATGTTGATTGGTGGGAAAGTATGACAGCAGTGTGTTGACACAGAGGTGTTGATGGGTGAGAATAGTATTACAGCAGTGTGTTGACACAGGGATGTCAATTGGTTAGAATAGCATGACAGCACTGTGTTGACACAGAGGTGTTGATGGGTGAGAATAGTGTGACAGCAGTGTGTTGACACAGGGATGTTGATGGGTGAGAATAGTATGACAGTAATGTGTTGACACAGGGATGTTGATGGGTGAGAATAGTATGACAGTAGTGTGTTGACGCAGAATTGTTAATGGGTAAGAATAGTATGACAGCACTGTGTTGACACAGAGTTGTTGATGGGTGAGAGTAGTATGACAGCAGTATGTTGCCACAGAGGTATTGATGGGTGAGAATAGTATGACAACATTGTTTTGACACAGGGATGTTGATGGGTGAGAATAGTATGACAGTAGTGTGTTGACGCAGAATTGTTAATGGGTAAGAATAGTATGACAGCACTGTGTTGACACAGAGTTGTTGATGGGTGAGAGTAGTATGACAGCAGTATGTTGCCACAGAGGTATTGATGGGTGAGAATAGTATGACAACATTGTTTTGACACAGGGATGTTGACGGGTGAGAATAGTATGACAGCAGAGGGGTGACAATGAGGTTTTAATGGGTGAAAAAACCCAGCTTGTTGACACAGGGATGTTGATGGGTGAGAATAGTATTACAGTATGTTGACACAGGGATGGTGAGGGGTGAGCATAACCTGACATCAGTGTGTTGACACAGGGATGTTGATGGTTAAGAAAATTATGACGGTAGTATGTTGACACAGGGGTGTTGATGTTTGAGAAAAGTATGATCCTAATGTGTTGACACAGGGATGTTGATGGGTGAGAATAGTATTACAGCAGTGTGTTGATACAGGGATGTTGATTGGTGAGAATAGTATGAAAGAAGTTTGTTGACACAGAATTGTTGATGGGTAAGAATGGTATTACAGCAGTGTGATGACAAAAGGATATTGATTGGTGAGAATAGTATGATAGCGGTGTGTTGACACAGGGATGTTGATGGGTGAGAATAGTATTATAGCAGTGTTGACACAGGGATGTTGATTGGTGAGAATACTATGACGGCAGTGTTGACACAGGGATGTTGATTGGTGAGAAAAGTATGACAGCTGTGTTGACTCAGGAATGTTGATGGGTGAGAATGATATTACAGTAGTGCTTTGACACAGGGATATTGATTGGTGAGAATAGTATGACAGCATTGTGTTGACACAGAGGTGTTGTTTGATGAGAATAGTATTATAGCAGTGTTGACACAGGGATGTTGATTGGTGAGAATACTATGACAGCAGTGTGTTCACACAGGGTTGTTAATGGGTGAGAATGATATTACAGTAGTGTGTTGACAAAGGGATGTTGATGAATGATAATAGTATGACAGCAGTGTTGACACAGGGATGTTGATGGGTGAGAACACTATAACTACATATGTTGACACAGGGATGTTGATTTTTGAGAATAGTATTACAGCAATGTGTTGACAAAGGGATGTTGTTTGGTTAGAAAAGTATGACAGCATTGTGTTCACACAGGGATGTTGATTGGTGGGAAAAGTATGACAGTAGTGTGTTGACACAGGGATGTTGATGGATGAGAATAGTATGACAGTAGTGTGTTGACACAGGGATGTTGATTGGTGGGAAAGTGTGACAGCTGTGTGTTGACACAGAGGTGTTGATGTTTGAGAATAGTATTACAGCAGTGTGTTGACACAGGGATGTCAATTGGTTAGAATAGTATGACAGCACTGTGTTGACACAGAGGTGTTATGGTTGAGAATAGTATGACAGTAGTGTGTTGATGCAGAATTTTTACTGGGTAAGAATAGTATGACAGCACTGTGTTGACACAGAGTTGTTGATGGGTGAGAGTAGTATGACAGCAGTATGTTGACACAGAGGTATTGATGGGTGAGAATAGTATGACAACTTTGTTTTGACACAGGGATGTTGATGGGTGAGAATAGTATGACAGCAGAGGGGTGACAATGAGGTTTTAATGGGTGAAAAAGTTTTACAACAGCTTGTTGACACAGGTATTTTGATGGGTGAGAATAGTATTACAGTATGTTGACACAGGGATGGTGAGGGGTGAGCATAACCTGACATCAGTGTGTTGACACAGGGATGTTGATGGTTAAGAAAATTATGACGGTAGTATGTTGACACAGGGGTGTTGATGGTTGAGAAAAGTATGACCCTAATGTGTTGACACAGGGGTGTTGATGGGTGAGAATAGTATCAGAGTGTTTTGACAAAGGACTGTTGATATGTATGACAGCAGTGTGTTGATATATGGATTTCAATGGGTGAGATCATGATAGCAGTGTGGAGTATGACAGCAATGTGTTGACATAGGAATGTTGATGGGTGAGTAAAGTATGACAGCAATTGATTTACACAAGGATGTTGGGGTTTATTATCTTCAAATTGACTGATACATTCTCAGACTGATGTTTGGGATATAGTCCATTTTTTTGTCTGGCTCACGACAAAAGTTGCCTAGACAAGACTTAAAGATAGCATTCCTTGCAGTGACAGTGGCAGTAGTGTATACTATTGAGAATTAACAAATTTATGTTGGTTGTAGGTCCATAGTATTTGATGTCCAGTGGCATTAGTATGGGTACAACTCAAATCCCTACTTAGTATATGGCCCTACCCTTGAGTCATGCTTGAACGATCATGTTAAGTGTTTAGCGAGCAGCTAGAACACCAGTAGTCCTAGCCACTTGATATTTGACATACAGTTGCATCTCGAGTTCTTATCTTTTCAACGTCCAGATGGTGGCCTTGGCCCTTTTGTCATGTATTTTAGTCTTGAGGAGTACATAATGATTCCATACATAGATGGTAGTCTGGCCCCTTAGTCATGCATGAATGATCATTTTAAGTTCTTTGCAATCATTTAGTACAGCCTGCACCAGTAGTCCTAGCAACTAAATATTTGACATGCATTTTAGTCTTTGGAAGTTCATACCCATTCCATGCTAAAATTGTGGCTGTTGCCCATAGGTCATGCATGAATGATCACATACATTTATGGCAAGCAGTCTTCACCAGTAGTGTTCAGAACTTGAGATTTTGACATGCAGTTTAGTCTTGAGGAGAACATATGGATTCCATTCCCAGTTGGTGGCCCTGGCTGGCAAGAATGACCAAGTTACCTTATTTGCAAACAGTTAGTACAGCCTGTACCAGTGGTCCTAGCCATTTGACATGCAGATGTGTCTTGAGGAGTACAGACTGATTTGCATCCAGATTGTTGCCCTGATCTCTAAGTCATGCATGAAAGGATACATCATGTCTTTTTGCAAACAAGTTATTAACAGAGTTAAACATTCAGATTTTATTATAATGGCTGTCGCTATAGAACAATGTGCAGATTCAAGCGATACATGGGTAAGGCAGACATATTCTGTGCCCACAGTTTATTTCTCTTAAATATACATTTTTACCCTATCCCTTTATCCATAACATAGGTAATCAACGATAACAAAGTAGCCACATTATTGCACATGTCACAGTAGCCCAATTTTGCTTGGCTGCTGACCTACCATCAGAGATGCATGCATATGCAAGGTTACATAATCCTACCATTTATGGTGACTGAGATCTGAACTCCTCCATTAACTTGAATATAAATCAATCAAACATAAAATATAGGTCAAAATGAACTAATTGACCTACTATAAAAGATGTATGCATATGCAAGGTTACATGATCCTACCATGTATAGGGACTGGGATTTGAACTTGTCTGAAAACTTGAATGTAAATCAATCAAGCATAAGATATAGGTTGGGGTGACCTAATTTGGCCTGGATGCTGACCTACCATCAGAAATGCATGCATATGCAAGGCTACACTATTCTACCATGTAAAGTAATTGAGAAATGAACTCCATCATAAACTTGAATCTAAATCAATCAAGCAGAAAATATAGGTCAGAATGACCTAATTTTGCCTGGATGCTGACATGCCATCAGAGATGCATGCATATACAAGGTTACGTGATCCTACCATGTATAGTGATTCAGATCTGAACACTTCAGAAAATTTGAATGTAAATCAATCAAGAGTAAAATATAGGTCAAAGTGACCTAACTTTGCCTGGATGCTGACCTACCATCAGAGATGCATGCATATGCATAGTAAAGTTATCCTATCATATATAATGAACTAGATATGAACTTGAATGTAAATTTGAATTGAAGCCAATCAAGCAGAAAATATAGGTCAAAGAGACCCAATTTTCTTAGGGAATGTACATCAACCCAAGATGCATCTGCATACAAAGTTTGATGACCCTACAAGGCATAGATGCACAGATATACACCCAAATGCAGACACAGACGTAGATGCGAATGCAGACGAAGACACTGAGGGTACTTCAATAGTCCCCCTCAACTTTGTTGAGGCGAACTAAAAATCACTCTGACAGTTATCAAAACCTTAATTATGTAACATCTCTATCCACAACCCTCACAAAACACTAAATGTATATCTAACAAACTCAAAGTATAACCCTAACATTAATTAAAATAAACCTTATGTGTCATTTCTAGTCGGTAGGCAGCATTCTGGCGACAACAATTAATGTAAACTGAGGAAGTTGAAAAGAAAAGAACAATGGAATTCACGAATGTAAATTTTGTGTAGGGAGTCACACGACTGTTGTTTGACCATCAGGCAAAAGTTGGTAGATGAACTGGTATGTATTAGGTTTAGGGTAAAAGGTGAAGGTAGAGGTAAGTTTTATTTAACATAGGAAATTACGGGGATTCACCAGTAACAAGTCACTCTTAATACAGATCTTTTTAAACCAACGGCGAGATTAACGACCATTTAGCAATAGTGAGTTTCTCACATGGTCGCAAGGCTTGTGGAAGAAGAAAGCCAGAAGTTTCAAGCTGGATATGGAATATCCAGCCAGTATCCTTTGAATTGTTGTTTTGAAAAATTTGTCAAAGTCCAAAAAGTCATTGCAGAAGGAATCAATAACAAGAGTTGTCAGAAGACAACATAGCTCGCCGGGGATTAGAGTAACCTCAATGCACAATAAATACAAAAGTTATAGAAAGGTACCATCAGAAAGCTCTCATCACAAGAAATTCATATACCAAATATAAACACCCTATCACTGAACAACTAAATTCTAGAAGCAATGTAAAAGTTGTTTTTTTTTTAAATTGCCCTTAGGGCAATGTCAAAGTCAAAATGTCTACAACTATGGTACCACCAGAAAGCTCTCATCACAAGTAAATCACATACCAAATATGTACACAATATCACTAAACAACTGAATTCTAGAAGCAAG
>MJUU01012655.1:259629-273470 GCA_002080025.1 Modiolus philippinarum | reverse complement strand
TAGTGATGATAAGCTGTACGAGTTTTATTGGAAAACTGAAGGAGGTGTTATGGAAAACTGTAGGGAATTGTGTTGTTAAACTGTAGGATGAGGTGAGTTGACAAACTGTAGGAACAGATGTGTTAGTAAATTGCACAAAACCTATGTAAATAATTTGGAGAGAACAATAAATTAAACGAAATAGAACTCTAGCATTCAGAATGTAATTTAAACCAAGTGATAAATAATGACACAATCACATGTTTAAGGTAGGAGGTCTTGCCATTTTTAAGTCACAAATTACATATCACAGACTTCTATTAACATTCAGAAAACCAAAGACTGTAATTGTACAACAAGTGTACAAAATCTGCAATAGACTCATAACCAATGTCTATGAAAATCTGATCTGGATAATTTTTTAATATAGAATGAAGAGTGAAATGTATGATAAATATTGATGTGTATACAATCCCAAACAATTAAGTTTATATTAAATCTGATTTATGTACATATTTTCATCCGGATGTCCAAAACTCTGTATATTTTTCCCCTTACATTTCCTGCTCAAGACTGAGTGAAGTGAAACATTTTATTGCTTAAACAATTTAAGACATTTTAAAATAATTGCACTCCTATAGCCTACGATTAATCATGTGCTAAAATTTTGTTGTTTTTTTTTCATGGGGGGCAAAAATGAATTTTCTCTCCAGATCTTTTATTTTGATATCATTTTGTAGAAATTTGGGCAATAAGAAAAGAAAATCAGATTCAAAACTCATTCTTTTCTTTAATTCAAAAATTGACAATTTAAAAACTTCCACTCAAACATAGAAAGCAGCGACAGCCTGCTAAGCTCACCTTGTTGCGCAGCATTGTCACATGTTGCACATGTCAGTAAACAGGAATGGACTATAATCATTCTTTTTAACAGATTCAGTCATGCATAAATTGAAGTTTACAGTCTGCATCCGAAGCATTCATTGTTGTTGTCATCCCAAATTGCATCATACATACCAATATGGTTGCTAAGGGACATGTCAGTAAGCGGGAATGAACTTTAACCATTCTACCTAACCAAGTCGCTCATGCGTAAAATGTAGGTCAGAGACAGCATCCGAAGCATGCATTCCAGTCGTCATCCCAAAGTGCATCAGGCATACCAATATAGTTGATGTGGGGCATGTCAGTAAGCAGGAATGGACCTTAACCATTCTTTCTAACCGGACGCGGACGCCGACGCCGATGCTAGGGGTATCACATAAGCCCCCTCACTTCGTGGTGGATAGGAAAACGTAATTTAATGTGTAACATTGTAGCAAGCAAAAATAAATAAATATCAAATTAAACGATCAACAATTTATATACATGTACATACATACAATGATAAAACTACATAAACAAATGGTAAAAATACCAATAGCACTTTTGTTATTGTAAAGCATGTCACACTATATACATGTATTCAAAAACAGAATTCCAACTTAATTCCAATGTAAAGTACAAAGCATAAATTCTACTTGCTCAACAAAAGTTGAAGAACAAGATTGTGTTGCATGATAAATGATGAATAATTATACAAAAACAAAATCATATTTAATTTTAATGACTAAACCAAATACAAATAAAAGTTAATTGTTGAAATTAATTTTTAACTTTAAACCAAATTTTCAGCAAAGACTTCTTCGTTTGTATAAATAGGAATTGATTTGAAATTTGGGCAGAAGCTTGGAAATGATGAGTTGTGTTGTGAATGCAAATTTCAGATTTGTGACAAGGCTACTTCCTGTTTGCCAATACTTTGATTTCTAAATATAAACCAAATTTTTGTCATAATATTTCTTGGCTAGTATCATTGGGAATGATTTGAAATTTTGTCTGAAGATGGAAATGATAAGTTGTGTCATTTACCAAATGTTAAGGTTTGTCAGGTGTCCACTTCATGTTTGCAAATACTTTGATTTGAAACTAGAAACCATATTTTCTTCAAAAATTTCTTGATTTGTATCAGTGGGAATAATTTGATATTTAGTCTCAAGCTACGAATGATATGATTTGGTGAAGATTCAAGACATTACTGTGTCCAGCAGAGTACTGTATCAACACATTAGTGTGTCAAACAGAATTTGTGAATCCACACTTATTTCAAATTTACATTTGCACAGAGATTCAGAATCAGAAGTGCAGGGCCCTTCAAACAATACCCTTTTATACATGCTCTAGCAGCTGGCAACAATGACAGACACTAATTCCTATTTGACACCTATATCAAATGCAAAATTATTTAGACATATATTCAAAACACATTATTCAATGTTCCATTTATTTTGAAAATGAAATTCATAACACAGACAATTATATCAGCATTTATAAAAGTAAAACAACCAACACAGGACAATAGTTGCATATTTATGATATATTTTATCATACTGTGAACTCATCATATTTCATTTGATACTAGGTTTATTGTATAACAGCATGTGAATCAAGGGATTGTAAATCACCAATGGCAATTCTTTTTTTGTTTTGTTTACTATTCCATAATGCTTGTTATTGTACATAGAAAAATTAAAACTATATATAACTTTCAGCATTGAAATTTTGACATTTGGTTTTTGTCATTAGGTACAACAGATGGATAGTAGATTCAAAACTTTAACTATCCATAGATAAAGAGCTTGAAAACTTATCCATATATCATAAAAGACTTAGGTCTCATATACCAGTAAAGACGTTGCCATTTACTTCAAGGCTAAATCAGCCTTTTTCCACTGTTTGCCCTAAACATATAGGTTTAGCTTGACCTTTGAGTTGTATATCATTTCGAAGCATTTTAACTAAGGAATTAAAATCTGCCATAAAAATATGGGGTGAACCGTTTAGATTTTTCGCAAAATGGCACCGAACAAAAATATGAAATAAACAATAATATTTACATTTGAAAAAACATGTGCTTCCAAGTCCTTGTCAGGGCCATATTACGCACCCAGTAAAACAATATTCATACACCAGCTTCAAATATGACAGTTGTCTCAATAAATATACATAATCAGCTTTCAAAAAAGTATTCTCATGATATTCTAACTGAAAGGATAAACATTTTAGCACTTCAAACATTCTCTTTTCAATTTTGAATTTTACAGAGTTATCTCCCATCAACTTCAATTGAATTTTACAGAGTTATCTCCCATCAACTTCAATTGAATTTTACAGAGTTATCTCCCATCAACTTCAATTGAATTTTACATAGATATCTCCCATAATGATTTTATTTTCCCATATAATTGTATAATAACAGATCAATCCATTATCAATCTAATAACAATTTTGCAAATGATGAGAAAACTAATCAGTCCGAGAGTCATTGTGTGAAATTATCTCCCTTCTAAATATGCTAATGAGGTGGGCGTCTACTTCATCGGCCATATTTTAGAAACACGCCGTCTGTTGATGGTGCATAGTAATGGCTGGATATTAAGCTTGATCAGGTATATAAATCACAAAGGAACGATGCATTTAGTAAAACAAAAACATTTACAAAATAAAAGATATCAGTTGGTCTGCTATTGCACGTTCAATTGTTTATAGTTGATGTCAAATGTCTTCACTGCGACCACACTTAAATTCACCTGGCGAAAATAAAATAGTATTAAAAGGCAAAAAATTACCGGGGGCAGACACATTTCCTGTATTAAAAAATAGCCAAAGTATTAATCTTGAAGGGGAAATATGTGTGAAAAAATTGATTTCAAAGATGTATCTTTCCAAGATCCAAAATGATATATCCTGTTACCAAGGTATAAGTGAGGGTGGTATCTTCCATTGTGTTCATTATTTCGCAGTATATGTTATTTATTAACAAAGCAAAGGCACTCGCAGGGATCAATGTACCCCATTGTGGTAAAATTATATGAAATTAAATGGTATGTTTCGAGATTTCTGTATCTAAATATATATTTGGAATGGTAGTCGAATGTTTACTGTTCCATTTAATACAATAAAACAAACTGTAGACAAAAAATCAAATTACGATTACCTGAATGGGCTTCTGACCATGACCTATATAGGTAAATTCGATTTCATTTCTAAAAATAGAGCCAGTTTTGTAGCAGACTCCACAAACTTTGGGGTTTTATTCTGGGAATTTGCGTGGAAGGGCGGAAATGAAATTTTGCACATGTATTGATCAATTCTTTATGAATCAGTATGCCAATTTTGGAGAAAATCCGAAGATGTATATTTGAATCATCCAAATTGATAGACATATAGTTTCCATAATGAGAACTAGTTGATTATGAAATTTCTCACATCAAGTTAAATAAATTTGAAAATGATCGAAAGCGAGGCTTGCTGGGCTCTCAAACATTTCAAAATTTATTTAACGAGATGTGAGAAATTTCATAATTAACGTGTTTAAGTTTTGGAAACTGTTTCTCTACTGACTGGATGAAAAACACTGAGAATTGTATTCCCAATAAATTTGGCGGGAAATTTCATGAAACTTGTTCTCCTCTCTAGAGACACACTAATTACAAACTAATCTACACACTAATTACAAACTTTACAACCAAACGGCAAACATTTACATTATTTCTATACCTTAATGAAATACACTATTTATAAAATCATTGAAATTTCTTATTAGAAACAACTTTTTGGAATTTGTAACTACGGAAAACAATCTAAGAAGACCTTTTTTGTTTCATTTAATGAAGAGTTCCATTTCTTTTGTTTAAAACTAATCACTCATCGGCCTGTAATACCAAAATCAATATATGAATTCACAGTATACTTTGCTAGCATTACTTTAACAATACGATTGTATTTAAAGTACAGTCCACTCATTTTGGGGAAAAATCTTGCTTTGGGTTTAAATTACAATAATGAGCTAAAGTAATATCATAAATCTTGAATTAACCTTTTAACATATCGTTCACAATGAAACAAAAAATTCAAGCCCTGATATTTTATATATGTAAATATGACAGTTACCAAGGCAACATATATCACTTTTACAAACATTGGCTATATAATGACAAACAAGAGATAAAGAATGCAAATGAGACTTCCAAAACAATAATTTTAGTGATCAATAATATCAGGTTGTAAACAAAACTTGCAAAGAACTGAATCAATCATTGTGTCAACTTGTAACTATTTGTAAAGATAAAATCTGCATGGAAACCTACATCAGTAGAAAGTAAATTTCAGATCCATAATTCAAAATTAATAAGGAAATAACTGCAGCAATATAATTACAGAACTATAAGCCAATCTATAAGCAAATGAGTTATTAATATGAATAATAAAATGAAAAACTAAAAAAAATGCCAAAAATACAGTGTTAAGCTTTTAATATAGCAATTTGCGTAGAAATTTAAAAGGAAAAATTAAACTATATCAAATTTTTATTCCAGACAAAATAAGTAAGAGAATTCTGAAATCAATTTACCATCAGCAATTTTGCTTGAAAAACTGTAGTGATGATAAGCTGTACGAGTTTTATTGGAAAACTGAAGGAGGTGTTATGGAAAACTGTAGGGAATTGTGTTGGTAAACTGTAGGATGAGGTGAGTTGACAAACTGTAGGAACAGTTGTGTTAGTAAATTGCACAAAACCTATGTAAATAATTTGGAGAGAACAATAAATTAAATGAAATAGAACTCTAGCATTCAGAATGTAATTTAAACCAAGTGATAAATAATGACACAATCACATGTTTAAGGTAGGAGGTCTTGCCATTTTTAAGTCACAAATTACATATCACAGACTTCTAACATTCAGAAAACCAAAGACTGTAATTGTACAACAAGTGTACAAAATCTGCAATAGACTCATAACCAATGTCTATGAAAATCCGATCTGGATAATTTTTTAATATAGAATGAAGAGTGAAATGTATGATAAATATTGATGTGTATACAACCCCAAACAATTAAGTTTATAATAAATCTGATTTATGTACATATTTTCATCCGGATGTCCAAAACTCTGTATATTTTTCCCCTTACATTTCCTGCTCAAGACTGAGTGAAGTGAAATGTTTTATTGCTTAAACAATTTAAGACATTTTAAAATAATTGCACTCATATAGCCTACGATAAATCATGTGCTAAAATTTTGTTTTTTTTTTCATTGGGGGCAAAAATGATTTTTCTCTCCAGATCTTTTATTTTGATATCATTTTGTAGAAATTTGGGCAATAAGACAAGAAAATCAGATTCAAAACTCATTCTTTTCTTTAATGCAAAAATTGACAATTTAAAAACTTCCACTCAAAAATGGATAGGAAAACGCAATTTAATGTGTAACATTGTAGCAAGCAAAAATAAATAAATATCAAATTAAACGATCAACAATTTATATACATGTACATACATACAATGATAAAACTACATAAACAAATGGTAAAAATACCAATAGCACTTTTGTTATTGTAAAGCATGTCACACTATATACATGTATTCAAAAACAGAATTCCAACTTAATTCCAATGTAAGGTACAAAGCATAAATTCTACTTGCTCAACAAAAGTTTACTAAAAGATTCAGAGGTTCTTGCATGAGAACGCATGGAAGATCAAGATATCTTTTATGAGTGTGAAATATTTGTCCTTTTTTGGGTTGAATAACAAATAACAAAATACTGATGTTACTGTGAATTAAGGTTCTGCATATGCGCATTTCAACAACTTATGTCTCATTAGTGCAAATCAAAACATTTGGAAATCCATGAACCAAAATATGTGTAAAAACTGATAGATTACAAATTACCAATAGTAACTAAATAGGAAAGCAAAAATTGAATTCAGCAACAGAAGGTTTCTTACTGATCTGTAATCCACTAAAAGTACTTATTTCGTCTATGAAGTGTGAACAGAAATGTCTAGAATTGTAGATTGTGTGAGAAGCATCACTGCTATTTAAGTGAAGTTTAGCAATGATAACAATCGCTCTATCACAAAAATCAACACTTCTGGTCGGTCATTAACCCATGGGAGATGAGGGCAAATGCATGGATATTCTAGAATTGTAGATTGTGTGAGAAGCATCACTGCTATTTAAGTGAAGTTTAGCAATGATAACAATCGCTCTATCACAAAAATCAACACTTCTGGTTGGTCATTAACCCATGGGAGATGAGGGCAAATGCATGGATATTCCATGGGTCATTATGCACTATAAACCATCATTTACAGAAGAGTAAGTGTTTAGGTAATATTTTACAACAATATACAGAAAGATTAATTTTACTACAATAGCCTTCTAGTACTTGTTAGTTTACAAGGTTTAAGAACTACAAAAATAGCGGGTATTAAAGAAGTTTTATCTGCAAAAGGTAAAAATATAGTAAAAAGAAATGTAACTTTTATAAATTCCTTTGACATTCTATTCTTAGAATACAATTGGAGTTGTAAGCTCATTTCTATGCATACTTTCTAATATAACTATGTTATTTTGATTAGACAGAATGTTAAATATACAAAAATCACAGATATAATGCACAGCCTCTATCAAATGTCATAGATTTTATCTATAATATCACACAACTCAATCCTTCCTGTCATACTAAAACCCATTACCCCAAACATAACAAACTTTTCATCCAACTATTCATTCTTTCAATACAAACACATTTAAACAACATTCATCTCTCTATAAATGCACACTCATATCTTTCACCAAGTTATTCCCTGAATGCTATATGTATCATATTTTTTTGTCACAACTTCTGTGTTGTAGTTTTGACAAAAAGCCACAAAAAGCATTTCCTTGGTAAGGATAAAACATTTTTGCTATAACTAATATCATATAAAACAAATGCACATCAGCAATGCATGTGAAGTATAATCTATAAATTACATATAGTCAATAATATAGATGTACACCAAAGCATATTTAGCAACAATGTCTTCCCTTAACCTTGCATAAAAGCATAATAATAAACAATAGTGTCATTTCACATCCACTTGTTGCCATGTCAGCTCTCTGAATCACTGGTACTGTGTGTATCCATTCGGTCAGCCTCAGGAGCATCCTGTGGAGAATACTCAGCACTGACGTAATTTTCCGAGTTAGATGTCTGATGACTTTGAATACTTGTGTTACTGTTTGATCCACTGTTGACCGTGGGCAGTGCAGTGGCTCCACTATTTGGCATACTTATACTTGTTTTCTCAGCTGGACATTCAAAATGAACACAATGAAATACCTACAAATAATAAAATAAAATATTACTTATATTTTTTGTCACTGAATTCAACATGATATCTGCAGTGGTACTTAACATACAGTTAGTATAAACAAATGTAAACAAAATGAGACATATGTCGAAATGCCCATATGTAGAAACTTAATGAACAGTAGCTGCAATATTCATTTATACATTACAAATGCTCTGATGCAACTGTCTGGTTGACTGTATTTCCCCTGGGTATTCAAAAGTCCATTAATCCAGTACTTCAAGTTTGCCTAAAAAAGGATTTATTTTTAAATTTTTACAATATCCAAATGTTGAAATGTTTAAAACTAAGAAGAATTTCCCTCATGCAAAGCTCTGTTCTTAGCTGGTTTTGGCTTTNTCCACAATTTTTTTTCCATCAAAGATTTCTTTGCTAGCATAAGTGGGAATTATTTGAAATTTCGTCTAGAACTTAGGAATGATGAGTTGTATTGTGTAAGTGATTTCTAGGTTTGTCAGGTGTCCACTTCCTTTTTGCCTATGCTTTGATTTTGAACTGTAAACCAAATGTTTGTCAAAGATTTCTCGGCTCTTGTGAACGGGAATGATTTTAAATTTGGACTGAAGCGTGAAAATGATGAGTTGCAATGTGTAAACAGTTTTCATGTTTGTTGGGTGCACACTTCCTGAATGCCGATAAATTAATATTTAACTTTAAACCAAATTTTCAGCGAAGACTTCTTCGTTTGTATAAATAGGAATTGATTTGAAATTTGGGCAGAAGCTTGGAAATGACGAGTTGTGTTGTGTACTTCCTGTTTGCCAATACTTTGATTTCTAAATATAAACCAAATTTTTGTCATAATATTTCTTGGCTAGTATCATTGGGAATGATTTGAAATTTTGTCTGAAGATGGAAATGATAAGTTGTATCATTTACCAAATGTTAAGGTTTGTCAGGTGTCCACTTCATGTTTGCAAATACTTTGATTTGAAACTAGAAACCATATTTTCTTCAAAAATTTCTTGACTTGTATCAGTGGGAATAATTTGATATTTAGTCTCAAGCTACGAATGATATGATTTGGTGAAGATTCAAGACATTACTGTGTCCAGCAGAGTACTATATCAACACATTAGTGTGTCAAACAGAATTTGTGAATCCACACTTATTTCAAATTTAAATTGCACAGAGATTCAGAATCAGAAGTGCAGGGCCCTTCAAACAATACCCTTTTATACATGCTCTAGCAGCTGGCAACAATGACAGACACTAATCCCTATTTGACACCTATATCAAATGCAAAATTATTTAGACATATATTCAAAACACATTATTCAATGTTCCATTTATTTTGAAAATGAAATTCATAACACAAACAATTATATCAGCATTTATAAAAGTAAAACAACCAACACAAGACAATAGTTGCATATTTATGATATATTTTATGATACTGTGAACTCATCATATTTCATTTGATACTAGGTTTATTGTATAATAGCATGTGAATCAAGGGATTGTAAATCACCAAAGGCAATTCTTTTTTTTTGTTTTGTTTACTATTCCATAATGCTTGTTATTGTACATAGAAAAATTAAAACTATATATATCTTTCAGCATTGAAATTTTTACATTTGGTTTTTGTCATTAGGTACAATAGATGGATAGTAGATTCAAAACTTTAACTATCCATAGATAAAGAGCCATATATCATAAAAGACTTAGGTCTCATATACCAGTTACGACGTTGCCATTTACTTCAAGGCTAAATCAGCCATTTTCCACTGTTTGCCCTAAACATATAGGTTTAGCTTGACCTTTGAGTTGTATATCATTTCGAAGCATTTTAACTAAGGAATTTAAATCTGCCATAAAAATATGGGGTGAACTGTTTAGATTTTTCGCAAAATGGCACCGAACAAAAATATGAAATAAACAATAATATTTACATTTGAAAAAACATGTGCTTCCAAGTCCTTGTCATTATTACGCACCCAGTAAAACAATATTCATACACCAGCTTCAAATATGACAGTTGTCTCAATAAATATACATAATCAGCTTTCAAAAAAGTATTCTCATGATATTCTAACTGAAAGGATAAACATTTTAGCACTTCAAACATTCTCTTTTCAAATTTTAGATTTTTTAGGAACTTTATGACTGAGGGACCAGTTGACCCGAACTGCTTAATGAGACCTTAACTTCAATTGAATTTTACAGTGTTATCTCCCATTAACTTCAATTGAATTTTACAGAGTCATCTCCCATCAACTTCAATTGAATTTTACAGAGTTATCTCCCATCAACTTCAATTGAATTTTACAGAGTTATCTCCCATCAACTTCAATTGAATTTTACATAGTTATCTCCCATAATGATTTTATTTTCCCATATAATTGTTTAATTATAGATCAATCCATTATCAATCTAATAACAATTTTGCAATTGATGAGAAAACTAATCAGTCTGAAAAGTCATTGTGTGAAATTATCTCCCTTCTAAATATGCTAATGAGGTGGGCGTCTACTTCATCGGCCATATTTTAGAAACACGCCGTCTGTTGATGGTGCATAGTAACGGCTGGATATTAAGCTTGATCAGGTATATAAATCACAAAGGAACGATGCATTTAGTAAAACAAAAATATTTACAAAATAAAAGTTAACAATTGGTCTGCTATTGCACTTTCAACTGTTTATAGTTGATGTCAAATGTCTTCACTGCGACCACACTTAAATTCACCTGGCGAAAATAAAATAGTATTAAAAGGCAAAAAATTACCGGGGGTAGACACATTTCCTGTATTAAAAGATAGCCAAAGTATTAATCTTGAAGGGGAAATATGAAAAAATTGATTTCAAAGATGTATCTTTCCAAGATCCAAAATGATATATCCTGTTACCAAGGTATAAGTGAGGGTGGTATCTTCCATTGTGTTCATTATTTCGCAGTATATGTTATTTATAAACACTGCAAAGGCACTCGCAGGGATCAATGTACCCCATTGTGGTAAAATTATATGAAATTAAATGGAATGTTTGGAGATTTCTGTATCTAAATATATATTTGGAACGGTAGTCGAATGTTTACTGTTCCATTTAATACAATAAAACAAACTGTAGACAAAAAATCAAATTACGATTACCTGAATGGGCTTCTGACCATGACGTATATAGGTAAATTCGATTTCATTTCTAAAAATAGAGCCAGTTTTGTAGCAGACTCCACGAACTTTGGGGTTTTATTCTGGGAATTTGCATGGAAGGGCGGAAATGAAATTTTGCACATGTATTGATCAATTCTTTATGAATCAGTATGCCAATTTTGGAGAAAATCCGAAGATGTATATTTGATTCATCCAAATTGATAGACATATAGTTTCCATAACAAGAACTAGTTGATTATGCAATTTCTCACATCAAGTTAAATAAATTTGAAAATGATTGAAAGCGAGGCTAGCCTGACTGGATGAAAAACACTGAGAATTGTATTCCGAATAAATTTGGCGGGAAATTTCACGAAACTTGTTCTCCTCTCGAGAGACACACTAATTACAAACTAATCTACACACTAATTACAAAGTTTACAACCAAATGGCAAACATTTACATTATTTCTATACCTTAATGAAATACACGATTTATAAAATCATTGAAATTTCTTATTAGATTTGTAACTACGGAAAACAATCTAAGTAGACCTTTTTTGTTTCATTTAATGAAGAGTTCCATTTCTTTTGTTTAAAACTAATCACTCATCGGCCTGTAATACCAAAATCAATATATGAATTCACAGTATACTTTGCTAGCATTACTTTAACAATACGATTGTATTTAAAGTACGGTCCACTCATTTTGGGGAAAAATCTTGCTTTGGGTTTAAATTACAATAATGAGCTAAAGTAATATCATAAATCTTGAATTAAGCTTTTAACATATCGTTCACAATGAAACAAAAAATTCAAGCCCTGATATTTTATATATGTAAATATGACAGTTACCAAGGCAACATATATCACTTTTACAAACATTGGCTATATAATGACAAACAAGAGATAAAGAATGCAATTGAGACTTCCAAAACAATAATTTTAGTGATCAATAATATCAGGTTGTAAACAAAACTTGCAAAGAACTGAATCAATCATTGTGTCAACTTGTAACTATTTGTAAAGATAAAATCTGCATGGAAACCTACATCAGTAGAAAGTAAATTTCAGGTCCATAATTCAAAATTAATAAGGAAATAACTGCAGCAATATAATTACGGAACCATAAGCCAAACTATAAGCAAATTGAGTTATTAATATGAATAATAAAATGAAAAACTAAAAAAAAATGCCAAAAATACAGTGTTAAGCTTATAGCAATTTGCATAGAAATTTAAAAGGAAAAATTAAACTATATCAAATTTTTATTCCAGACAAAATAAGTAAGAGAATTCTGAAATCAATTTACCATCAGCAATTTTGCTTGAAAAACTAAAGTAGTAGTGATGATAAGCTGTACGAGTTTAATTGGAAAACTGAAGAAGTGTTATGGAAAACTGTAGGGAATTGTGTTGGTAAACTGTAGGATGAGGTGAGTTGACAAACTGTAGGAACAGTTATGTTAGTAAATTGCACAAAACCTATGTAAATAATTTGGAGAGAACAATAAATTAAACAAAATAGAACTCTAGCATTCAGAATGTAATTTAAACCAAGTGATAAATAATGACACAATCACATGTTTAAGGTAGGAGGTCTTGCCATTTTTAAGTCACAAATTACATATCACAGACTTCTAACATTCAGAAAACCAAAGACTGTAATTGTACAACAAGTGTACAAAATCTGCAATAGACTCATAACCAATGTCTATGAAAATCTGATCTAGATAATTTTTTAATATAGAATGAAGAGTGAAATGTATGATAAATATTGATGTGTATACAACCCCAAACAATTAAGTTTATAATAAATCTGATTTATGTACATATTTTCATCCAGATGTCCAAAACTCTGTATATTTTTCCCCTTACATTTCCTGCTCAAGACTGAGTGAAGTGAAACGTTTTATTGCTTAAACAATTTAAGACATTTTAAAATAATTGCACTCATATAGCCTACGATAAATCATGTGCTAAAATTTTGTTTTTTTATTCATTGGGGGCAAAAATGATTTTTCTCTCCAGATCTTTTATTTTGATATCATTTTGTAGAAATTTGGGCAATAAGAAAAGAAAATCAGATTCAAAACTCATTCTTTTCTTTAATGCAAAAATTGACAATTTAAAAACTTCCACTCAAAAATGGATAGGAAAACGCAATTTAAGGTGTAACATTTTAGCAAGCAAAAATAAATAAATATCAAATTAAACGATCAACAATTTATTTACATGTACATACATACAATGATAAAACTACATAAACAAATGGTAAAAATACCAATAGCACTTTTGTTATTGTAAAGCATGTCACACTATATACATGTATTCAAAAACAGAATTCCAACTTAATTCCAATGTAAGGTACAAAGCATAAATTCTACTTGCTCAACAAAAGTTTACTAAAAGATTCAGAGGTTCTTGCATGAGAATGCATGGAAGATCAAGATATCTTTTATGAGTGTGAAATATTTGTCCTTTTTTGGGTTGAATAACAAATAACAAAATACTGATGTTACTGTGAATT
>MJUU01012655.1:223629-249129 GCA_002080025.1 Modiolus philippinarum | reverse complement strand
GACTTAAGCAAAAAAACTTAACCTGGTCACTGGACCGCGAAATATAGGTCAAGGTCACATGATTTTGGGTCCGACAGATAGGGTTCGCCGTAAGCTAAATATGGACCAAATATACAGTTCCTACATCAATGGCTTCTGTATTAAAACTTGAGTTTACGCCGCCGTCGCCGCCGCTGTCGCCGTCGCCGTCATACTTTGCACGCCTATGTCTCGCTTTCGCGACTTTCGTCGCGGGCGAGACAAAAATCACCACATTAATTTAAGTTTTCAAAGAAATCATGAAAACTGTGAACAATGAAAATTACCAATCATACACAATATAACACATACCCAGAAGTCCTCTGTATTTTAATTCCATATTTCTACACTCTGTCTGGACTTTGATTGCATCAAGAATAGAGTCTGGTGACACCAGTTTAGTTGGTCTAACTTTGTTCAACAGTTCTTGCATATTCATTAGTGGCAAGCGTACAGCTTCAAGTATAGGCGTAGGGTCCTGTCCTATGTTATGTTCAGACCATAATACAATCGCATTGAAAATTTCAATTTCTGGGGCACAGAAGGAGTCTCTTGAAATTAAATCCTTTACTGATGCCTGAAAATTGATCAAAAAGAGTAAAAGTTGTATATTTGAATAAAAAAAAACAAAACAAAATTGACATAAATTTGAGTTGCTAAATGTGCTATGCAGGTAGCCATTTCTTCAACTTTTGTCTGTACAGTTCAGATACTAAAAAGAAGACCAAAAATCAAACTATATGGAAAAGTTAACGAGAGTAAATAATTATAGTATTACTTATTGACTATGATGATTATCTATAATAATGTCACAAGTGCCAAACATTACAGAAGAATTAAAAGAGTTTCGAAATGGTTCAGAAATGAGTTTAATCCATTGCGTTGTTCTACACCAGCAATATATTATTATTGAATATTCATCACTGCTGATTAGTAATAATCATCATTATATCACTGTATATAGATTTTCTATAAAAGTTATTTTGGAGGAGGTTATTGATGTGTAAATGCAACCGACTTGCTCACAAACTGAATAGTCTAAAGGACTTTATGTAAAGTTTGTGAGTGAAATTCAATGTTTACTTATCCATCCACTCCTCCAAAATTACTTTTATATCTTATAATTCCAATAATTTAAATTAAAATAATGTTGTCACTGATTGTGACATCATTGTATACTATAGTATTAATAAATGG
This sequence comes from Modiolus philippinarum, assembly GCA_002080025.1. Lineage (NCBI taxonomy): Eukaryota > Metazoa > Mollusca > Bivalvia > Mytilida > Modiolidae > Modiolus > Modiolus philippinarum. The sequence goes on along the minus strand of MJUU01012655.1, from coordinate 247,914 downwards.
GTATTTCCATAATGGCCCTGTTATGTGTTCGTGGTCTGTAATAATGGCCTGAGGATAGCTGTAATGGCACGAGGCAACACCGAGGGCCATTACAGCATCTGAATGCCATTATTACAGACCGAGGACACATAACAGGGCCATTATGGAAATACCCATTTCTTAAAACTTTTATTAACCAGATTAATTGCTTAAATAGATTGATAAGTGAATTTAAATGTATATAAAATAATTTTCTGAAAATTCATTTTTTACATGAAAAACGTTTGTGGGATCACATATCTGAAACAAAAAAGTTGCTATATAAGATTTTACCCTGCTTAAGTACAAAAAACTTAATTATAAAAAATCAAGGAATTGTGTATATCTTCGAATCCCTTGTGATGGGATGAGTAAAACGAGAGGTCAAAAGTAGGGTCAAATATCTGAAACAAAAAGTTTCTCCATACAGCTGTATTAAGATTTACCCCAATGGACAAAATAAAAACTTTTTTGAAAAAATCAAGAAAAGATGTATATTTTCAGATCCCTTATAATGAGACGATTAAAATGAGTGGTCACATGTAGGGTCAAATATTTGAAACAAAAAAAAATTATTTTCCATACAGCTGGATTATGGTTTACCACTGAAGTACAAAATTTTTTTTTCAGAAAATCAAGAAAAGATGTATATTTTCGGATCTCTTATGATGAGATGATTAAAATGAGTGGTCACAATTAGGGTCAAATGTTTGAAACAAAAAAATTTATTCTCCATTCAGCTGGATTAGAGTTTACCGCTGAAGTACAAATTTTTCTTTTTGAAAATCAAGAAAAGATGTGTATTTTGGGATCCCTTATGATGAGATGATTAAAATGAGTGGTCACAAGTAGGGTCAAATATCTGAAAAAAAAAATTATTCTCCATACAGCTGCATTAGGGTTTACCGTTTTAGTACAAAAAGAAATATGGTCTATTTCAAGAACATAAAACTACATCGGGTAAAATTGATATAAGTAAATAGTGGTATGAATTGAGAGCAGTTTCTTTAAATCTCATAATAAACTTCTGTGTCACGTGATCAATAATGTCCCTGTAATAATGCCCTGTTTTCTGGCTGTAAGGGCCCTGCTTTGGATCTCGTAATAACCGGCTGTGAAAATTTCTCCCTGATAATAAATAGGCATTTTCTATCATATTGTATTTAGCTGGTTTATAATGCACTATATTTCCTTGCAGTGTATTAATGGGTAAGAATTATTTATCGAAAAATAACTTTTTTGTTGTTCATGATGTTGAACAATTGAAATAGACATTGCAATAGCAATTGGAATTATTAATCTATAAACAAATTTAAGATGCAACTTTATGGGATTATTATTTTTCATTTTATTGGGCCAGACTAATGATGATATTGTGATTTCATTTCCTGGAGTGAAAGTATAATTATTTATCTCTGAAAACTCGGAAATTACCGATATCTATATAGTAATCTAAAGGACCTACAAGAATAAGTCTTAAATAAACTAAGGATATATTTATGCAAAAGAAGCTAATAAGGTGTGTTTTTTTTCAACTCCTAAGCCACAGAAAATGTTACAGCAATGCAAATTCTTTTAACAAATTGAAAAGGTTTTGTTTATAAAAATCTGTAAGAATTAGGAGCCCAACTTACTCACATCCTGCTTACACTGCTTAAAATGAAACCGCATCCAACTTCAATTGCTAAAAAGTTTTTTTTTAAGCTTTTCCAAATAATACTGCTTTTTAATGTAATTTTAAATTGCTATCCCTACAGGGTCTAATCTAAAACTAATGGACTGTTTCATTAGAAATTTTATGTTATTCAATAGCCCTACTTGTCTTATAATACGTCTTGCTATTGGGAAACAACTAATGTATATAGCATTACCTGTGACAATGTCAGGAAATTTTCTCCATGTAGAATATCTAAAGCATTTCTGTCAATAAATTCTTTGCAAACTTGACACAAAGACACTAATGAAAACATATTGGCCATGTCATATATCAAACAGACATTACTAATGTTAAGGATAGCTTTCAGATAATCAGATACGGCTGATGCAAGTTCCATGAACCCATAGCGATGTGACATTCCAAGGATATCCAGTAAATTCTCTTCCTGAAAAACAAAAGTCAAAATTAAAAAATCAAGGTTTTATCCTATCTCCTTATCATACATGTATAAAGACTGTAGTGAGTTATTTATATATTTTATCTGACGACTTGGTTACCTGTTCCAATAATACCTTTAGTATGTATAAAAGTACCAGCACAAATAAACCAAAACACTAGAAACCCAGCATGTCAACAAGGGCAACACTAATGTTCAATAAATTCTTTATTTGTAACCTTTATCAACATGATCAAAATAAATATATATGAGCAATCAACATATAAAGTGTGGGAATGAAATATTTCCAGTGCATTAAATGAATCCAAATACACAATACCTTTTATCATCCAAGACAACAGACCTTATATTAAACTAGGGCTGCTGCGGAACAGCAGCCAGTTATACCCAGTGCAAATTTTGATATGTGTGGATACAATACAGGTGTGGACACAATAAAAGTATGGACACAATGATATACATCCAGTTCTTTTCCAGAAAATATACGAAATTGAATTACCTCCCTTCTTAAATTTCAATCAGTGACCTTATCTCCATGTGGTATACTTCAGCTGTGTAACATTTCATCGCCTGTTTAGGAGAACATGAGCTGACAAAGTACCACCTCATTTTTTCCAGAGAATATTCAAAGTTTAATTATCTCCCCTTCAAAATTTGAGGCAGCAACTGATTCATTCCATGCATATCTTCAGATGGTATACTTAAACTATATAAGATTTCATCAAAATCCAAGCAGTCATTTAGGAGGCCATATGCTGACAAGGTGCCCATTTTTTCCAGAAAATGTTCAAATATGAATTATCGCCCCTTCAAAATTTCAAGCAGCAACCATAATTCTTCATGCACATCTTAAGGTGGTAAACTACAACTGTTTAACATTTCATCTAAATCTCAATACAAACCAAGCAAACTACTGTATCATTAAAATCACCTAAATAGTTAAGGCCTAAAAAAGTTGTGTGTTAAGGGTAACCCAATCCTACCTAAAATTTTATGTCTACCCTTTTTTTCTGTCTATTTTACAACAAGAACTGTTAAAGTCAGAAATGTTCCCCCCATTCCTGCAATGTGAAAAAAAAAGAAATTAAAAAAAATGTCCTTCCTACCCTACCTGACTTTAAAAACAATGTTACTCTAAATGCACAATTCAATTTTTTAGGTCTTAGTATTTGTAAACTGCTAGTATCCTGACATCACATCAAAATCATTAAGGATGATCACTCCTCAAGTTTAATAGGAAGCGAAGCTTCCATATATTTTGGAAACTGCAATTTTGTTCCCAATACTATGAGTTGAAAAATTCCCTGCGTCGAGAGTTATCGTTCTTGGAAATATACGCAAATGGACACATTAATCTTTCATGGAAGATTTCTAAAATATGTGTAAAAAATAAAGCATATGAATACGTTGCTTGATGGCCATTCAAACATGTTGATGGTAAAATCGAAATGAAGAAAACAGAATAAAAACAGTTTTACTGGGGAATTCTGGTACGAAACTAAAGACATATAAATCCATTCGGAATTCCACTGCATCGAAAAGGGTCATGATAATAACCGAGAAATTACAAATGAATATATGCAACCATGACAACGATAAAGCGGATCAATATCGTTACGCAAGAATTTTGAGTATATTTGTTTATACGCTAAATTACAACTAATACACAGTCATGCAGTATAGAAAAGGCGTCAGGGAAAGTTTTGTCAGCAAACTTAAATGCAGCTATGTAGTTACTTCGCGACGGTTGTTTTCACTGCTGAATAAAGATTGCATGATTCATCGACAATGCGACGACAAGTTGCTATTGTAGACGTGCATCCATTGCTCATAGCATACGTTCAGGACTGGCATTTATTCATCGAACGTATCCATACAATCCATTTACAGGAAATTCAAACAAAATATGAAGTCTCCCCTTGACAATGCTCACTCATTTGTCCCAAATTTTGATTCCTGCTTGGGGACTGCATCTTGTAATATACTGACGTATATTTGACCAAAAACTTTCCAAATAAAATGGCATTTTGCTTTTCAATAACATAATGCTCAAATGATTGAGAAAATTCGTCAAAACAACAAGCGTCTGCTACCCCGGAAATATACTTCCGATAACTGCAATAATCAAAGGGCTTGAAGTACTGTGACTGGGAGCTGCGTCAGGATGTAGCATGTTGGAGTCATGAATATATAAATATATGAAAATATGAACATGGTGTCACGACAAGAAAATGATTTTTCAGTGGAACTTGACTTCATTCCATTATAAAAAGACCTATTTTTTAATGATTATATGATTTTTTTTTTTATTTTATCGATATAAAATATTTTAAATTGAATCAATCAATAAAATACCAATACATATTTTTTTTTTATTAATGGCAGGAATGTCAGGGCAAGTGCATAATTTAAGTTCTAAAATTTGAGAATTGGAAGCAATGTAGGAATATGTGTTATTCTCTGCATAAATAGTCAATTAGAAGCTTTATCTATATAGATCTGATATAAACTAATAATACCAGTAACTGCTGGGACAGGTTAATCAGTAGGGAAGAGTGGGGACGGGTATTGTTACACCGTCTAAATCATGTAAAAAACAAAGGATCCCACAATTCCAGATGTGCATTTAGGTACAAACTAACAAATAAAATGGGTAGCCTTTTTAGGCATCCTACCCCATGTTCAGTGTAGTGTCAAGGAATTAAGTCAGTATTATAAGAGCAGCGATAGCAAAAAAATGCATAAAATAAAATATAAAAAATTAATACTTAAACCTTGCCCCCCCCAAAAAAAAACACACACACACACACTTTAATGATATAAGCTAAGTTTAAGTTATTATTATTATTTCGTAACAAGCCCTTGTGTTCAGTGCAGAGGAAATTAAAACATTGGGAATCCAACAATGCAAGAGATGTATGAAAGCTGATAGACATCGTAGCAGTGTAATTTTTGCCTGGGAATCATATTTGTCATATTATATAAACAAACTTTTTTATGTTGGCGATATCTATCAATAATGCTCAGAGCTTCTTTTCACGTTATACGCACTTCTAAACACAAATTCAATTTTTTTTAATTACGTTTCACAATCTTCAAATACTATATTTTTGGATGAATTGTGTCGTACTGTTTCGTCTTCTTTGGCGGACAAACCTGTTTACTTGATTTTTTTTCACAATAACAATAATCATTATTTGATCTTAAACTTTGAACACATGCAGCGTAAGGAAAATTAACCCTTGTTACATATATGAATTGTCCAATGCAAGCCTAAATTTGACTGCAGTCTGGTCCGTTAATACCGCGGTTTGTCTGTTATAAATCGCCGTGGAGAATGGCAGACAGGCACTTGTTTCGGAAAAAGAATACCCCGGAGGGTATTTTTTTTTAAACTAGTGCCTGTGGAATGGCACCGCGGCTGATAAAGTCCTCAAAAAGGGGTTCCAATGGAGTTCCTGTCAATTTTTCTCCAGTTTTTATTGAGTGTGCCTAAATTTTGCATGAAATTTTTAAAGTTTTGCAGAAAAAATCACGGGGTCTATCCCAAAACATCTCCTCCGTGTGATCCGTTATACAACCGAATTGCGCTGAGTGGCCGTCTGCGAACCAACCTTTCTGGCTTTCCTTAATTAAAATGAAACCTTCTAAAATCGTATATAAAAAAACTGACGACCACAAATAGTTTAAGGAAAAATAAGGTTTGTACAATTTTTGCTTTACTTTGTCAGTACTTTTAGGTAAAGATTGAATAATTTATTAACTTTTGTCAATACAAATATAACTATTCTGCAGGCGAGTCATTACCTATGGCTATGCCAAAGCAAAGGTGCAGCTTTAAAGTGAGGTAAAACTTGAAAGATATGCATATTTTTTTTAATTAATTGGGTCAAGAACATACTGTCCGTAATGTTGTAAAAACCAATGGCTTTCGATTTTTGTAAATTTCACTCCTTTGTTCTTTCAGTATTTTTCAACGCAAAAATCAAGGAGTCACAGCTACATCACATGAAAATATACAAGCTGTAATATCCATTACCAGGTGGATCATTAGTCGTGCTTCAGAAAGGGTGGTTCCGGTTGGGTTTAAGGAGAGTATAGTTCAAGTGAATTTTGTTGTTGATTTTTTGCGTTTATTCAGCATGATTTTTTTTTCATAAAAAGGGGGCCCATAAGCCAGATCCTCCCCTCTTGTTCTACCAATGCCATCTTCTGTTCTGTTCTGTTCCTATTGTTCCTGATAAACATTGATAAAAGTGAAGGCCTACAGTATACAACAGTTTTTCACCGAGTGAATTCAGCTTCGCTTCCACATAGGTTATACCTATCCTCATATTATATCAAGGATTTAAAATTAATACTTTTAATTTTTAGAAAATGGATCATACATCATTTTACACAAAAAATATTGATAGGTCAGTGTGGTCCTTTTTGAGATTTAAACACCTGAAATTTTGGCGGGAAACCGAACTTATCTAGACTTTTCATTCATTTTGCATTAAGGCTATCAGCCTTTGAAATGCAATGAAAGAATATCAAGAATTTCATCAAATTTTGTCAAAAGTCTATTTAAGATGTATACAATAATATTTTGAAGAGAAAACTGGGGGTCAGTGTGCAAAACTTTCTAATACATCATGATGGGTAAAATAAGAGAATTCCGAAAGTCAAAGTTAGTTTCAAAAACCTGAGGAGTGACCATCCTTAACATGATACAATTCAAAGTCATCATTATCTGAAGCTTCAGACTGATTCCCAAATAATTTCCACATCAAAAGACAAAACAAAAATTGGCATCGAGTTTAATATTGAAGCCCTGGTTTAGCATGCATAGGAACCTCAAAACTGCTTACATGACACAAGCTATTATTATCTATCTACAGTGCTCCAGACTATTAATTTGATGTTACCTTAACATTGACACATAATAAATGAGAATTAATACAATTTGAATGTTTTTTTAAATACCTTTATTTCTAACAGATTGATCCTTCCAGTGTAGATGTATTTCAGTAAAACTCTGAATGCTGAGGAAGATGTATCTTTTAGTTCTATTTCTGTTGTTCCAGGCTGAGATTCTCTCATTCCTCCAAACAGTAATGCTCTAAATAATATATAATATGCAAATAAGAGAACAAAATAAATTTCAAATATTGAAAGAAAATTGCATTGGAAGCTCTTAATTCCTTATTGTTCATAACATTCTCTAGTTGAATAGCTTTACCTAATTTGTACAGAGGAACAAACGATTTGACTGACGGACAAGGGTAAAACAATATCATCCAAACACAATTTTCCCTGTGGGGGCATTAAAACATGCATTAACACCTACCTAAGTGTGTGCTTGTTGCATAAATGTACCCTTTTCTTAATGTATCACTTTTCAAAATATATTTCAGTGAAAAGATTACAAAGCCAAAGGAGGACATTGATCTAAATAGAATGTAGTAAAGGTACTTCAAAGGGCAACTATGCAATAAATACACCAATTTTGTTTTTTGTACATAAGACCAGAAAATGGTTATTACTACAAATGACAATAAGTTCCTGCTAAGTATTTTTATTTTCTTTTATAATGATCAACAATAATCCATATCTAACAGTCACTATGCCCCACCTCGCAACTGTTTTGAACAATGCTATATTTCACAATCATTAAAGCATGATGCTGGTTGCATGGATATATTTTTATTATGATTTTTGTTTAGCTATATACTTATATGTATCTATATTGAGTTAAATGATAAAAGCATACATCCTTCACAGAAAAGAAACTTAAACATGTGGTTAAAACTCATACTATCCCCCCTTTTTCTGTAATCAGTGAAGCATGAAGTTGGTTGTATCAATATAGTATTAAATATTTACCAAGTGGTAAATATTTATCATGATTTTTGTTTAATCAAATCCTAATGTGTAGTTATAGTAAGTTTCATAATAGCATACATCCTCCACAGAAAACAAGTGATGACCCTAAATGATGTCTCGCCTGTCCCTGCTGGACTCTAAATTGATGTGAAATCTAAGTGAACTAATCAGAAGAGTGTACATGCTCACTAGACTGTGAAATTGAGGTCAAAGACAAAAGTCACCTGCCAGACTGACATGTACTACCCAAGACCAACCTACATACCAAATATTATCAACCTACCACTTCTAGTTATTGAGAAATGAACTTAAGCAGAAAAACTTAACGTGGCCACTAGACCGTGAAATTGAGGTCAAGGTCACATGACAAATGTCAGACTGGCATATACCCAAATAAATCTTGCTATAGGACAAATATTGTGAGTCTAGAGGCTACAGTTGCTGAGAAATAGACATGAATGTGAAAATTTAACAAAGTCACTGAACCATGAAATTGAGGTCAAAGAAACATGACAGGTGTCAGACTGGCGTGTACCCATATAGATCTCCCTACAAACAAAATATGACGGGTCTAGGTGTAACAGTTACTGAGAAAAGGACTTGAATGTGAAACTATGTCGCAGATTTTCTAAGTTCACTGAACCATGCAATTGAGGTCAAGGCAACACGACAGGTGTCAGACTGCCTTGTACCCATATAGATCTCACTATAGACCAAATATGACAAGTCTAGGTGTTATAGTTCCTGAGAAAAGGACTTGAATGTGAAACTATGTCGCAATGTTTATGTGCTTATTGAACCATGAAAACAAGGTCAAGGTCATCCAAAATATATGCTGCTGGAAAGGTCATCACTTGGTGGTGCTGTGGACCAAAGATGATGTTTGTATGTATTACCCTTGAAAAGTTATGAAGGTTTTAGAAAAAAGTTTACGCCGCCGCCGCCGTCGCCGGATTGCTATACCTATGTCTCGCCTTCAGCGACTTTCGTCGCAGGCGAGACAAAAATACTTAAAACCTAAGGGATCAACAATCAACTGACATACTGTCCCCCTTTTTATGATTGGTGAAGCATAAAGTTGGTAGCATGGATAATTTTTTATAATGCATGTAATGATTTTTGTATAATTATACCCTAATGTGTATTTATGTAAAGTTTCATGGTCATAGCAGAAAAAAAATTAAACCTAAGGGTAAACTTACTTTGGACAGTCAGATCAAAACACTATATGCCCCCTATTTTCGTAGGTGTGGCATAAAAATGCATGGGTGTTTCATGGAGCACATTTGTTGCCTAATATATATACCTAAAGTAATCAGATCGAGCAGCCAGGATAACCTTATGTGACTGGAACCTGACATCTTCAACAATCAACGTTATATCACTGTAATCAGTACTGTCTACAAGTTCCCCTAGATTTTCAGACATACAGGACACATGATCTACAATACCAGCAGGAGTTGGAGAACGTAGGTGTCTGTGATCACACATCTTGACATTATAAAATCTAAAAATTATTAAAAAATATGTATATTTAGTACATATCAAAGATGTCAGGTGCTACAAGTATATCATATGAATATCTAGGTAATTGTTTAAATACATGTACTGTCTGTACGGATAAAATTAATCTCAGAAATAGAATGAAAATAAAAAATATTTCAAGACAAAAAGTTGTTTGTATTGATCTAATTACTATTATAAGGTACACATTTGTGTAAAATTGGAAAAAATCAAAAGTCCCATTTGGGAGAGTGGATTTTGAGAAGTTTCGGCCCTAAAACACTATGACTGCCCTATGAAATTTCTGCCATGTGTATCCTCATCTATTCTGTTTTCGACCTAGTCGATTGTGACATCATAATTTTGGTTGAAATAGCACGTTAAGGTTGAATACTGAAGTTGGTCGAAAATAGGATGTTTGGCGATACTTTTGGACTTGGGCCCTGTCATGAGCATGATGAGTATGTATTGGGAATTTGCATTTCCACATGACGTAATTCTTGTGGAATAACATGAAAAAACATAGGTAATCAAGGATTACAAAGTTCGCCTCGTTATGGCACATTGTCGCAGCAACCAAATTTTGCCTGGATGCTGACATCTATCAAAATTGCATGCATATGCAAGGTTACCTGAGCAACAATGTACAGTTACTTAGCAATGAATTCGGATGTATACATTAATGTAAGTCATACATGCATAAAATGTAGCTTTAAGTGACCTAATTTTGTCTGAATGCTGAGCTACCATCACAGATGCATGCACATGCAAGATGATCCTACCATGTACAGTACCTAAGATCTGATCCCTGACAAGAACTTGACCCAATTATGCCTGGATGCTGACCTACCATCAGAGATGCATGCATGTGCAAGGTTAGATGATTGTACCATGTACAGTGACCGAGATCTGAACTCGGACATAAACTTGAATGTAAGTCAGTCAAGTGGAAAATGTAGGTCAAAGGGACCTAATTTTGCCTGGATGCTGACCTACCATCATAGATGCATGCATGTGCAAGGTTAGATGAACCTACCATGTACAGTGACCGAGATCTGAACTCGGACATAAACTTGAATGTAAGTCAGTCAAGCAGAAAATGTAGGTCAAAGTGACCTAATTTTGCCTGGATGCTGACCTACCATCAGAGATGCATGTATGGGCAGGGTTAGATGATCCTACCATGTACAGTGACTGAGATCTGAACTCGGACATAAACTTGAATGTAAGTCAGTCAAGTGGAAAATGTAGGTCAAAGGGACCTAATTTTGCCTGGATGCTGACCTACCATCATAGATGCATGCATGTGCAAGGTTAGATGAACCTACCATGTACAGTGACTGAGATATGAACTCGGACATAAACTTGAATGTAAGTCAGTCAAGCGGAAAATGTAGGTCAAAGTGGCCTAATTTTGCCTGGATGCTGACCTACCATCAGAGATGCATGCATGTGCAAGGTTAGATGATCCTACCATGTACAGTGACTGAGAACTGAACTCTTGACGTAAACTTGAATGTAAGTCAGTCAAGCGGAAAATATAGGTCAAAGTGACCTAATTTTGCCTGGATGCTGAACTACCATCAGAGATGCATGCACATGCATAGTTAGATGATCATACTATGTATAGTTACTCAGATATGAATTTGGATGTAAATTTAAATGCAAGCCACTCAAGCGGAAAATATAGGTCAGAGAGACCTAATTTTCTGGGAGGCTGTGAGATAGCCCAAGATGCACATGCATGCAAAGTTTGGTGACCCTACCCTGTATAGTTACCAAGATATATACACAAATGCGGACGTGGACGCGGACGTGGAGATGGACGTGGACGCGGACGCCTGGGGTACTCCAATAGTCCCCTTCAACTTCGTTGAGGCGAACTAAAATAGCCAAATACTTTTATGAACTGCTTCCAATGTTAGTTGGGGCCCGTTTCAAAGTGTAAAAGGTATTTGTTTTCGGCAATTAAAGGGTTTGGCATTTATATTAGTTGAAATTATCTCAAACTTTATAGAAAAACAACCACATGCCTCAAGTGAAAGGTGGTTGTTTTAACCAGTCTGCACCAAAAACTTTTTTCATAACTAGTCCTTCGGGCTAGTTGAGGTAACACATTTACTAGTCCAAATCCCATTTTACTAGTCCGAAAAAAAAAAAAAGAAAAATTTTACCGTGATGAAAGGCAGTGCAAATTTTGCATGTTGTCAAGAAAATGCAATATAAAATTTCTGCAACAAAAAATTCTTGCTAGTCCTGTCGGACTAGCGGTTGAAAAAATTTACTAGTCCGAATTCAAATTTACTAGTCTTGGGCATCGGACTAGTGCCTAACGGAGCAGACTGTTTAACAACCTTTAAACAGGAATGGAAAACACTGCCCAGGCTGTGATGAACTAATTAAATATGATTGGTCTTGGATAGGTGTGTCCTCTGGTATAATGTCATGTAAAGCCAGTAAATCAAAGGATTTTCTGAAATACACTTGTAGAATAGTTATTTAGGATATAACTGAAGGTTGTAGAAGCTTTTCTTAGTTTGGGGAAAGATGAAAAGTTCAGCAACCTCACATTATTCAATTAAGGGGTAGACTTGGGTAGGCCTAAAATTTCCACTTGTTTAATTCTTTTAATGTTTTCACGATTGAAACTACATATGTTTATGTATACTTCAGGCAATTTTCATCAATTTTTACTATTCCATTTTCTGTCTAGTGGTCATCAAAGATACCATGTTTCCTCATATCATTTGGTCCGTTCATGACTTGATTTTGATGTATAAAAATTAGCTCTAATTAAATTTTTATTGGATACAAAATTATTTCAAATACAAAATTCTGTAATATAAACATATGCAAAATAAGCATGAATAATGATGGTAAATTCTAGCAGCTTGAACTGAAATGCATGGGTGTTCTGAACAGTATAAACTGAAAATTTTACTCTATTTCGATCAGTATTAAACATTTCTTGTAATAAATTGAGTCATTTAATTTTCATCAAAAACTGAGAATAGAAAGAAAACTAGACAAGATGTGTTTTGTGAAACACTTATGCCCCCGGGTAGAAGTAAAGAAGAAACATTTAGCAACTTTGAACAATGAATGTCCTTCTGACAAAATAATTTGTATAAATAAATTCTGGTATCAACAGAAAAGTTTAATCACATCAAATGATGATTGCAATTGGATGCAAACACAGAAGTCACCCAACAGAAGCCTTCCAATCATTATCCAAGCATTATTAAGAAAACAATTTTCACCCCGTCCCCCTTCTTGGAACATTTATAGCCAACTCATTGTGCTCTGTTTATCAGTGTTATCAGTACTTTGATTACACCACGATCATCAATACTGGTTCCCCAAAAGTGGAGGAATACACAGAAGAGAAGAAATGAAATAATAGATATTTTTAGTAACATCCCTCATCATTGATATATATAACACATATATAACTAGGAAACACGAGGGGACTTTATAAACATAAGTGGATGATATTAATCGGATAATTGTTTTTATGAAATAAAAACGATACGCTAGGCTATGGAATATCCTTGGACAGAAAATTGCGTGTTTTATTGACAAGGGTGTGGTGGCTTATGATGTATTTGTATACTCAAATCAATACTTGAAGTAAGCCTTTCTCGGTACTTCTTTGTAATTTCTTCTGTTGGTCTGCACATGTGAGAAAACAGTCACTAATTCGCTCAAACCTCTAATTTTATGCCAACAGCAACTCAAAGTAGTTTCGTGCTTTTTTTTTTGTTTCTTGCATTCTCTAAGGTAGCTCTTTATTCTTCCGCAAAAAACGCAATTCTATCTCTTTCCACCTTTCGTTCTCCATTGCCTAAGTATCTCCACAAACTACAATCACGTTTTGTTTAACACAATTGAAAAGTCTTAATAGTACATTTTTGTGTATTTGTACATTGTACATTACTGATTATTGCACAATACCTCATCTTTATTTATTACTGTGACTTCTGGTTTTAAATTTATACATTACTGTTCTTATTCTTTTTATCATATCTACAAATGTATATTTATAAATCTGGCTAAGCGATATTGCAATACCAATCCCATCATCCTCTACAAACCTGTTCCCAGTCCCACCTATAGTAAATGTTTATAATACTTTTCAACTTCCACAAGGAAACAGAAAAATTAAACCNCGCCCGTTTTATCAGGACGAAACTGGACGCCATTTTGATTTTCGAGAATCTGAAATTCCTATTGGTCAGTAGTCTTCTGAGCATGCGTTCTCCTCACTGCGCAAGCATACTCCTCACTCCACCCCAAGAACTATCTATATAGCTAGGCTATTCCATAGCCTAGCTAACTATGCTATTACATAGCCTAGCTAAATACCTGTTAAACGAAAGTGAATAAATGAAGAAAATATGCTCAATGATTTAAAAAATCTTTTTTACAAAAAAAAATTCTATAGATATCAAGAAACATTTCATCATAAATGAGTTTAATTTTTATATATATAAAATATAAAACAAAGTATAATTTCATTTTTTGGTGAAATTTTACTGGACAGTCACATGCCAAGGTCAAGGTCACAAGGTCAAATAATCTGGTACAAACTGAAAGGTCTCTCCACAAGGAATACACATGCAAAGTATGAAAGAACTATCACTTACCATTCAAAAGATATGCTCAATGTTAAAGTTTTTATGCAGTTGTTCACAGGCCAAGGTCAAGGTCACAAGGTCAACTATTCTGGTACCAATTAAAAGGTCACAAGGAAAGCACATGCAAAATATTAAAGCCATATCACTTACCATTCAAAAGATATACCCAATGTTAAAGTGTATTATTTTTTTCAAAAAGTCCATCACATGTCAAGGTCAAGGTCACAAGGTCCAAAATTTTGGTATCGTTTGAAAGGTCTTGCCACAAGGAATACACATACAAAATATGAGAGTCCTATCATTTACCATTCAAAAGATATACCCAATGTTAAAGTTTTTTGTGGACAAACAGACAAACAGACAGACAGACCAAAAACTATATGCCCCTCGAAACTTCATTTCACGGGGGCATAAAAAACAGTGAGTAAAGCTAAAAAAATATATACCCCCCCCCAAAAAAAAGATCAAATCAAAATTTTAAATAGATGATGCACAATAGCAAAGTCTACTGAACATTCTGTGAAAGTTTCATTGAATTTCACCAAGTGGTCTAGAAGGAGTTGTCGCCACAAAGTCTAGAGTAAAAGTACCCCAGGGTGGATGGAATAACAAATGAACGGACAAATAGACAGACAGACATCTTGATCAATATATACCGCCCGCTAAAGTGGAGGGTTTAAATAGTTTATGTAAGATTATGTATATTTTAGAAAATTTTACCGTTCCTATTTTTTAATCAAAGTGCTTGAAGCACTAAAAGGTATCTTTGCTACTGATGTACCTGCTTTCTTTTGGGTTCAGTGCCTGTGCCTGTACACAGACTGCACAATAAATTATCTGACAGTATAAATAATACATGACCATAAATTACAATCGACATTAGATTAAATATCAAATTATTTCTTAAGATACATTTGCATGATACAAGAAAACTCTAAATTACACATACACATTTCAGCAGTGAACATTACCCCTTTTCTTTGCTTTTAATAATACCATTTTTTTTTCAATAATGCTATGTTAATTTTTGTACTGACTGCAACCAATGCCCTCAGTCTAACAGGTTTATTCTCTTGTCACAAGGAAATTTTAGAACACTTAAAATTCGTTCAGTATCTGAATCAGATGAAGTGAAGCCAGGGAGTTTTTTTTTAATGTAAAGTATTAACAGAGGCAGGTAAGATACTAGTATACCTGCACATGCACAGGTTTTACAGATCCAGAACTGGAATAATTCTCAAATCTATGAATGAGATATATGCATTCTCAACATCATCGGCTTCGATGGGAAGACATGATTAAAATATAACAATACAAAAAATTTACTACAAAACTAGTTATTTATTTTTAATTTCAACAGAACAAAAAGTATTGTAGAAAATCCCAGGATATTGTTAAAAACAGTAACATACAAAATTTTCAAAAAATATTACAGCAATTTGGGGGGATTTCAGTGTTAGCAGAAAATCTTTGGGCCACAATTTATAAAATAAAAAAAATTATACAAGGTAATTAGTGTCATTAATAAAAAGGTCCTATAAAAAATAAATTAAATATGTTGATGTCAATGCTGACTAATTGCTATAGGAGCTTTCGTCGTGACGTCACAGGCCTGAAAAATTTACCTTGGTTGGCAAGAAATCGTTGTCACTGATTAGGGTCATAAAATTGTCATTTTCAATTAACAAGTAAGAAATTGTTATTTAATATAAATCTATAATTCGTTTCGATGTTAATTATGGAATGTTTACACTTTTACAGGATGTAAAAATTAACATTTGTTTCGGTTTCAGTGTGTTTAAAATTAGTGTATTTGTAAACGATATAAATTTTCAAAAATTCAACAATTTTGAAATGCACATGGAAAAATATTTGCTTATTTTTTTTTAACAAGAGTTGTCAGAAGACAACATAGCTCGCCGGGGATTCCAGTAACTTCAATGCACAATAAATTCGAAAGAAAGCTTTCTTCACAAGAAAGTCACATATGAAATATAAACACCCTATCACAAAACAACTTAATTCTAGAAGCCAAATTGAAGTTTTTAAAAAATTGCCCTCAGGACAAGGTCAAGGTCAAAATGTCTATAAATATGGTACCATTAGAAATCTTTCATCAAAAGAACGTCACATAACAAATATGAACACCCTATAGCTACCACTAAACATCTTAATTCTAGAAGCAAAGTTAAAGTTTTTAAAAAAATTGCCCTCAGGGCAAGGTCAAGGTCAACATGTCTAAAAGTATGGTACCAGAAGAAAGCTGTCATCATAAGGAAGTTACATACCAAATATGAACACCCTACCACTAAAAGCCTACCTTCTAGAGGCAAGGTTAAAGTTTTTCAAAAATTGCCCTCAGGGCAAGGTCAAGGTCAAAATGTCTACAAATATGGTACCACAAGAAAGCACTCATCATAAGGAAGTTACATACCAAATATAAACACCCTACCACTAAAAGCCTACCTTCAAGAGGCAAGGTTAAAGTTTTATAAAAATTGCCCTCAGGGAAAGGTCAAGGTCAAAATGTCTACAATAAGGTACCACTAGAAAGCTCTCATCATAAGCAAGTCACATACCAAATATGAACACCCTACCACTAAAAGCCTGCCTTCTAGAGGCAAGGTTAAAGTTTTTTATCTATTGCCCTAGGGGCAAGGTCAAGGTCAAAATGTCTACAAATATGGTGCCAAAAGAAAGCTCTTATTACAAGCCTACACACTAAATATCTACATCCCAACTCTTAAGGTCTCCATTTCACAAGCAAGGTTAAAGTTTTTGCTGACGAAGCCGACGCCGACGCCGGGGGTATGACAATAGCTCTCCGGACATTCGTCCCAGCGAGCTAAAAAGTAAATTGGTAGAAAAAATATGAATATCCCAATCTTTAACATGCATTTTGCAGATCCAAAATCGTGCATATAATAAAAAAGTTATCAAAGATCAAAAATTCTATTTCAATGCTAAATAGGGGTAATTCTTCAGCTTTGCCAACCAAAAATGCTCATTTGCATATGTAAATTAGATTTTGTGACATCACTAATTGGATTCGCGGAAGCTCCTATATAAACAATAAATGTCCTAAATACTGACTCCATCAACAAAACTAATCAGTCATGTTATCCTGTCACAGTGCTTCTGAAGACAGTGAAGTAGTTTAACAACCATGTGTAGACATTTGTAAACAAATTGTGAAGACATTGTGTTCCTCCCATAATGAGATATTTACTGTGTTACCACACTTGACTCTATTTAAGTTCAAATTTTCCCACCCAATGATTGAAGTAACTGTTATGTTTTTACATATCCATGCGCATGTGCAGATATTTGTAAACAAACCATCGTGAAAAAAACATTGTGTGCTCTGCAAACATGGCATACGGCCAAGATAATTTTATTTGGCATGATTGGGAATGAATATAAATAGTCACATCATTGTCATCCGATCGGTTTGTATGCTTTTGATGAGGTATTCTGAGACCTGACTCTACATTTTTAGAAAAGGGGGAGGTCTTTGCAAAAATATTCATCCTCGTAACATTTTCATACCAATGTTATTTCTTCCAACTTGTTGATTCTTTTCTGAACTACTGTTGCTTTATTTAGCCCAAGAAAGTCTGTACAAGCACGTTCATGGTATGAAAATGGGACTTCTTTCTTGTGTGTAATATTAAACGGGTAGTGAGAAATCTGGGAAATTGAGTTGAGCTCCGGTAACAATAGCTATCTTTGCACAAAGATACAAAAAAAAATTGCTGAATCTGTGCTTTAAATTACCTCCTTCCAAGAAATTACTTTCACAAATTTTCATTATTTTTTTAGGTACATGTATCATTGAAAAAAAAATATAGAGTAAATGCACTCATTATAAATACCTGGATGTTTGTTTTCATGACAAAATTAAAGAGTTCGCGAATACAATTTTTACACTGCCAGTCACAGGACTGACAGAACAAAATAATCTGTCAGTCCTGAAGATTTCAAGACAGTCCTCTGCAGCATGGGCATTATAAAAAATCTAAAATGCTGTCAGACATGGGACTGGCAATCATGCTATAACAGTCAGTCCTACCACATTTTTGCCAGTCAGGACTGACAGATTTTGCGAACTCTGAAATTAATATTTATTTGCTGTGTGAAAAAATATTTACAATTTCAAAATTTAATCAAATCTATCGCAATGATTCTTTTTTTTATTTAAGTATTAGAAAACTGAAAAACAGTTATCTCCCAATACCATATGTAAATGGTTGTAAAATTGGTTGTGACAGATACTGATATAAGCATTTCTAAAATTTTTTGCATTATTTATATTTGTCTTTTATAAAATATTGGAAGACAAAATATGCATAGGAGTTTGCTGAGTATCAGATACAGTAATTATAAATGTACCTGTTAGTAATTGTTATACTCTGGTGCCTGTATACCTTTTTTTTGATAACCCTATCTTTTTTCTCCACTATTAAAATTTCTGCTAATCATGCTAATTACATACATCTATCATAGAAAAAAGAAGGGAAACAGGGAATGTGTTAAAGAGACAACGACCCAAAGGGGAGTAATAACAACTCAAAGCCACCATAAAATCTTCAATGAACGGTGAGAAAATATTAGAAGTTGTTTTCAAAAGGCTAATTAAAATAATTAAGTACTATAAACATGGCAATAAACAGATAAAATTATAGAAAAAATTGTAAATAATAAGTCTTATCAAATTGTGGCGGTGGCCCATTCAACAATAATCTTTCATAATATTTTCAATTCACCAAGATTCCTTTCAGGATTAGCAAATACAGAGTGAAAATATTCTTTTACAAAATCTAAATGGCACCAGGGTGTACAAGCCTAGTTGCAACGTGACCAAGTTAATGGCAAGACCCATAGATTTCTAAAATTGTCTATCTATTATCTTTCCTTCCTTATATCCAAATTTCGAAGAATTCAAAAAGGTCCAGTTTCGTGTCTTGACATTTCAATACATAAATCAATGCGACTTCAACTTTGAACTGATAACAATTTCAATCAATACAGGTTTTCAAAATATCTGGCGGCAAAGAAAATACTAAAATTTCTTTGAAGCAGATGTTAACTTTTCAGCTATCATGGAGAAACCAAATATACTTGAAAAATTTCAATCTACTTTCAGTCACTATGACCTTGACCTTTGACCTACTTTCTCCAAATTGTATACAGTTCTTCTCTTTTTGTCTTAGTTTTCTGCAAATTGTATACAGTTCTTCTCTTTTTGTCTTAGTTTCAATTGAATTGGAAGTAAATGTTTCGAGTAATCGCCCAGAAATCAATTTTTTCTTAAATTTTCAATTTATTTTCAATCGTTTTGACCTTGACCTTGGCCCTCTTTCCCCAAAAATCAATAGGGTTCTTCCTCTAATGATATCCCAAAATATGTCCAAGTTTGATTTGAATTAAATCTAAACTTTTTCAGTTACGTTCGTGAAAGTGAAATTTTCTTAAAATTTTTAATCTATTTTCGGTCACTGTGATCTAAACGTTTGACCTATTTTATTAGGTAAGAAGCTCTATAGAGCTTATGTTTTTTGTTATTATTAACCAAATTTTAAATAAACCTTTCTTATGTTCTCTTATTTTACCTACTTTATATCAAATCAATAGGGTTCTTCCCCTCCTACATGAAATATCCAACAGATAATCCAAGTTTCATTTCAATTGGATGAAAACTTTTCGACCAAATTTTTATGAGAGTTTCAAAATATTTTTGGTCACTGTGAACTTGACCTTTGACCTACTTTCTAAAAAATCAATATGGTTCTTTTACTCTTGGTATCCAACAATATATGCAAGTTTCATTTCAATTTGGGGTAAACTTTTTTGAGTTACATGTATCATCAGAAAATCAAATTTTCCTCAAATTTTCAATCTATTTTCAGTAATTGTGACCTTGACCTTTGACCTACTTTCTCCAAAATCAATAGAGTCCCACACCCATCCTACTACACAACAATTTTCAATTGGATGTAAACTTTTAGAGTCATCAGCCGGAAACCAAATTTTTCCGAAATTTTCAGTCTATTTTCAATCACTGTGACCTTGACCTACTTTCTCAAAAATCAATACAGCCCCCCTCCCCCCTTTTCCTAGTATCCAACAACGTATCCAAGTTGCATTTCAATTGGATGTAAACTTTTGAGTTATCATCCAGAATTCAATGTTTGAATATAATTGATGCCTGCCCATCAAACCTACATATACATTGTAGCCGAGTTCAACTCAGCTAAAACTCAGTGCTTGTTTTGAATTTCCAAATAAACAAGATGTACATGTCTAAAATTATAATTTTTCACCCTTAAATGTTAAAAAAAAACAATTAGAATGTGATCAATTCATATGGCCTCCAAACCAAAAGTTCACCCACTTTATGTTTTGAAAGTAATTTACTGTAAAGATTCTTATCATTAAAGTGATAACTGCAATATTCAACATCAATCAATATACATGTAGCCTCAAAGACTGGTTTCATGGTTTACTGATCAGTGGGGTTATATATACTGGGCCCTGATGAATTTACACATGTTTTATTCAAAGATCACAGACTATTGCATAGACTACAGTATCCATGTGCAACCCACACAAGATGCCTTACAGTGTGATCTACATGTATGTCACCAGGTGACAACAATGTACTTGCAACATTGGCACCACCAAAGCAGTATATACTAGTACTACTAGTAAAATATAAAGGGGCCCTTAAAACGAGCAGACATCGACAGGTGACACAAACACATACATGACATATACATGTAGTTAACAAATTTGCTTTAATGGGATTTAATAAGTTATGAAACAATCTGCATGTAGATGTAAATCGACCGGGTTATGAATTGACTTGCTCAGAACTGAACTGGTTACGAATCCTTGCATTCTCCCCAATGCAACCTGCTAGAGAAAAGGATTCAGCTCTTAATGCCCCTATCCTATTGATATATAAAAGGCGTTGAATTCTTCGACTGATAGCATTAGAACATGCCATTACCCAAAAGGAATTACATGTAGACTTTAGTTTTCATGTGACTGTAAGTTAAGGAAACGCAAGTTTTCCAGTCCAATTGGAAACATTTGAAATTATGAATAAAAATAGTCCTGTTGTTTTACAAGAACTTAAAGAAAAATAATGTTTACTGGTATAACTTCAGGTATACCAATACAGTAGAAATTCCAAGAGTTCAAACTACCAGGTACCGTATGGTCTCAAATCATTTATACAGATATTCGGCCCTAAGATTTGATTTCCAGATGAGTTGATGAGGAATCAATCAAACTTCTACCAGTTTAAGACCCTCATTAACACATGGAGAGGTCCTTCCTGCTCAAGTGTTATCTGTAAATCTTAGGGACTGAGTATCATTAACTGTATTTTGCTGCTTCTAGCTTGTGTCTTCTCTGCTCATGCATCACTCTTAGTGCTTTTCTGTTTGTATTTGTATATGTGTTCATGTGTCTTGCATGCTTAGCTGAGTAACTTTAGTTTATTTGTACTGCTTGTCTTTTATTAATTTAACAGGTTGGGAACACTCTCCCATTCGATCGGGATATTGTAACCCAAACGGGATATTATATCCCAAATGGGTCATAAATTTCATACAGTAATATAACTTATTTCGGATTTAAGCAAATTTGACACAAATGCACACCTTTTTAGATCAATACAAACAACTTTTGGTTAGGAATCGTTCTCAGTTTTGTTCTGTTTCTGAGATTGTTCCCCCTGAAAATGCCTATTTTCTTGGGGATCAATCTCTAAAACCAAACACAGGAGAGGAAACTTCCTAAACAAAAATTGTTGATATTGATCAATATGCATGCGCATTTGTGTCAAATTGGCAAAAATCCAAAATAAGTGATATTACTGTATGAAATTAATAACCCGTTCGGGATACGGTATGATATCCCATTTTGGAGAGTGTTCCCAACCCATGAACCTGTTTAATGTGATGTTTGTGTGCATGCTTGTATTGCTTAATGTAACCTATGTGAGTGCTTGTTCTTAGTGCTATTAATAAATTAGTGTGTGATACTTTATGTTCTTAGTAATTAGTAACTTGGTTTTAAAGTGTATTTGTGTTTAGTTTCAATATTTACCAGTTTACAGTACTCGTTTGTGACAATTGTGTGCATGTTTGTATGTCTTAATGTAATGATATTTTTGTTATTTATGTATAAGTCGGTATAAAAGCTCGGCTCCTTCAGAGCTTATGTTTTATTGTTATATGTGTATGTTACCCGACTATAAATATTTTTTTTACGAATGTAACTTACCTAGATAAGAAAAAAAATTGTGATCAATCAAACACCGGCGTGAACCAGTGCGCCGGTATTTAACTGAACATATCGGTACAACAATACATGTCTAGATCTACTTTCCTCTGGAAACTTGTTTGTTTAGAAAACAAAGTTTCTACTTACAGGTAAAATCCAAATATCCTCAGCAATTTTAAGTCTGCAAAGTAAACTCAAAATATTCCGACATTTTGTTTTTTCTATTACTCCACATCCATACACTGTGAGAACGCACATATGTAGAACTTTGATCTGTAGATCTGCAAAATACCACAAAACCTTGAAATAATAAAACCAACTGAAAAGAACCGAGGTGCTTGACATGATTGTCACGGAATCAAAAAGACTCGGTGACTTATTTTGGGGAATTCTAGAAACTAAAGTTTAAGTTTTTTTTTCAATCAGAACAAATATTTTCACAAATTTCATTTCAGTCGAAAATATTTAATTCCAAGTTTGGTAAAGTTCCTGAAAGTCTCAAAGACCACTATTTTTTTTTAAATTCTGCTGAAAAACCATAAAGTCTTGAATTCTGTTAATAATAACGACTATCAATGATTTTAAAAAATTATGCCCAGGGTGTATAACAACTGTTTTCTGTGTCCAAGAGGAGTGTGGGGTAGCTCAGTATAGTTTCCGACAACTTATAGTTTATAATTACTACGTATACTACTACAAAAAGTGAGTGTTGATTATTTTTATTACCTTCAAAGGTAGAGTGACTTATCTCAATTGATTATTCGATTTGTCTTCTTTGAAGGAACACTTGTCTCAAACTTAGAGTGCCTGGCATGTCCGTGTGGTAACATTTGATTAATATACATTTTAAGTTACAGGTTGTTTCAGGGCCGCCCTATTACAATATTTCTGTTAAACTTTTTAAAATATCAAATACCTTCCATTCCACACATAGATACTCTTAAAAACACAGAAATGAACAGTACTGGTCTGGTAAACTGTATGTAATATGTGAGATAGATTTTTCTGATATAATCAAATAAGTATGGAGAGCACTTGAGAACAGAAACGCCACATTCTTTTTCCCCTACATTTGCCGAAAAGTGATATAAGATATCTGTTTGATACTTGACAGCATTTTACTGGCCAGGTTGGAACTTGACAAGGCTGACACTGAGAAGCAGACCTATTTTTAGCAGCAGAATGGTACAAATATAGATATATCGTTTTGGGCCTAGTGCCTAAAACCTCATTTTTTATGTCCAATCACGGGTTTGGCTAAGTTAAAGCTCAAATACCCCGGGCCTAGTGCCTAAAACATCATATTTGATGTCCAATCTCGGGTTTTGCTCAGTTACAGTTCAATACAACTGAAGATACAAAAAGAAATTCATGCAAAGCAAATCAAAGTCAATGTCAAAGTTCAAAGTAACAGCTAAAGATTTATAATTCATGGCGTTTAAAGTACATTAAGCTTAGACTGTTGTTTTTCTGGGAAATGGGAATGTCTCACAAATGAGAAAAGATATTTTAGGTAAGAGTGTACATCCGTACAGATTTTACATTACCGTTTCTATTTTTCATAGCGTGATGGAAATTGTATACAGAATATATGACACGCTTACCTCCCGGAGAACCCAATTGCAATCCATTTTACATGACATTGATAGAGTTATACTTTGTACACACTTTATACATGTAATAAGCCCTTACACCGCGGGTGGTGGATGTATGGTTTTTATTCACTTCAGCACAAAATCGCCAAATACACACCTGCACAGGGAAAGGATTTGTTCCAGGTTCTCCTACAAAGGGAGTGAAGATCCACAGGTAACTTTACCTGGTTCTGTTCTGTTCTGTTCTGTAGTGGA